>OU015498.1:154218731-154441231 GCA_907164885.2 Dolomedes plantarius | reverse complement strand
CCCTTTACGACACTTAACTGATGACACTTTCTTCTCACACACTTCCCGATCACAAGCTGAGCACACTCTTTAGGTGGATTGCCAAAATCTGAAGAAGTTTGAAGTATGATAACCAACACTATTTTATACTCTTGAGTATATCGGTTCAACACTTTCGAGTCTGGGACGCATTTTGCAGACTCAGAGCAAAATTTCACAACCATTTCCGAAGATCCTTCACTCAAACTTGCTGGTATTTCGGAATCTATGGCCTTTACACTACGTCGTTCCCATTCACTACGAATCACTCTTCCTTCCCTCTCCTTAGCATTAATTTCACTTGCAACATCCAAAGAAATTCCTTCCATTACCTCAAAACCACAAATTTTTCTTTCCTCCTCCTTCTTCCAAACATAGCAACTATCGTTTACCCCTAAAGAAATCTTTTCCGCTCCCTGGGACACTTGAGGTGGTGTCGCAAGTTCAATGAACCCTTCCATAGCAAGCACTCGAAAATTTGCAAGCCTTTTCTCCTCTGTCGCACCGCCGGTGAAATTGGATGACAGCTTTATGTGTCTCATAGTGGTTGCGGTCATTTCGCCCCCTTCTGCTCTGTTGCCTTCAAATTTTGGGGGAGCCTCTGCACCCTTCGTTCTGGTTTCAAATTTCAGCAGGTTATCGCCGTTCTCGCTGGGGTCAGCGAGGGGTGATTCTGGAAGTTCGATGAACTCTGGGGTGTCGGAACTCGGGGTGTTTACTGATAAGCTCGTCTTTTCGGCTTGGAAATATTCTCGCTGATCGTCTGAGCGCTTTTCTTCCTCACTTTGTCGATTCACTCCCGAGAAAACAACAGATGCACGAAAATATCTCTCTTGACGGTCCCCATAATTATCTGCACCTTTGTCCATACTAAGTATAGACACACTATCCGAGTCTATTTTAGGCGACTCTATTTGCACAGAAACATCAATTTTCGACAAGCTACTCTCGCTGTTACTGTCACTCCACGCACTTACATTTTTCGCTGGTATTCCTACCAGTCTGCGTTCAATCTCAGCCATCTCGAGTTGAAACTCAATCTCCAGGGCTGCCATTCTACGCTCGAACTCAACTCTCTCGGCTGCGATTTTCTCCAGCCTTTGTTTCTCGGATTCTCGTTCTTCCCTCTCTTCCTTAATAGAATTAAGAAGATTTTCGATGTAAACATCGTCACAATCTGATGTTTTAACCAGGGCGATTAATTGCTCAACCTCTGGTTTATCTGGGACCTCTAGGCACAGTTCGTCTACTAAAGTCACCAGGTCTATTATTCTCGCTTGTTCCAGATATGCCATCTTAGAAATTCTTCTTCTTCACACGTAAGATTCTGTGTTTTGTCCGTTCAATCCGGGGCACAATTTCAACTCGGTTTCACAATTTTAAATTACGCAAATGTCACAAATGTCTCACTTAACAGTTCCTACCGTTCGTGGCACTTCACGCTTTCACTCGCTTTCACAAAACTTTTAACTCACACAAAGTCGCTTCAATGGGCGTCACTCACCACACTTCTCACTTTGTGGGATCACTTATCGCACTTGGACGTCACTTCTCGCACTTGGGCATCACGTATCCCACTTCTGACACCAATATGTGGGATGCCTCCTTTAGATTGGGCTAAACTAGTCGTCTGCTATAACCAATCTAGCACCCCACATTTAATACATACACTCAGGATGACTCATAAATAGTCTCTCACTAACAATAACAATAGACATTTATTTACTTGACACCATAATTCACACTCATAACATTTAACATATAGTAGTTGACCTTTTAAGGTAATAACAGTATTGCCAAGAACTCTAACGCTTGGACTTCTGAAGTCACTCGACTCCTTCAACCAGATTTGCCAAGCACTCAACCAACTTGGTCTTCCTGAAGTCACTGAGACTTCTACAGCACGGGAGCTCAATATCGCTTCCCTGCGGCCCGTAGGAATTCTGGAAGCGCTGTCGTCGCATAACGTACGCGGCGGCATACTGCTCATAGCCGGAGCCCTGGGATAATACAATCCCCATATATATATATATATATATATATACATACACATACATACATATATGTATATATATATATACATACATATATACATACATATATATATATATATATATATATATATATATATATATATATATATATATACACATACATACATATATGTATATATATATATACATACATATATACATACATACATATATATATATATATATATATATATATATATATATTTATACATATGTAAAATCAATGCCTAGGAGCTGAAAATTTCCCTAATTAGCAGTAGATATTTCCTTTTCCCGATTTGTCGCTCTAAATGGTCTTAAATTTCCCTAGGAAAAATTTTCAACTCTCCGCCAAATTAGACTCCCGCTGATCCAATTTCCTGCATCCGCTGCGGTCTTTAAGTAAACAGGGGGAAAAAAACTTTGGGACGACAGCTATCCCAAACCCGTCTTTTTGGAGAGTAGGGTCTTGGGATACATGCTATCCCAGCCCGTAAGGAAAAGGTTAAACTCGCCATGGTGAAATTTTACTCTTTACTTTATGTATTGTGTCTCTTCTTTCACTCGAATCCACAACTCCAGTACCGAATGCCAGCTTCCTAGCCATTCGGCCGTCGTCCGCCCATTCAACTTTAGGGAGATGAAGTCCAGAAGTCAGAAACTGTTCTACTTTGACAAAATTTTAGTTTTAACATTTTTTTATATAAGCAGCAGATCAGAAAACAAGTCCACAGCTCCGTGGTTGGAAGGCATGAGGTAGCTTGAACATTATAAAAGACTGCCGTATCAGAATTGTACCTAAATTTGTGAGTCTACTATGGAAAGTTAGTTACTGTTAGGCGTCCCCAAAATGCTTAAATAGGTTACAGGTTTCAGGTAGCCACTACAAGGCTCTGAACTTTACAATGCCAACCGAACATTCGAGACAACTATTATTTCATGATAGAGTTTAAGAATTTAAACAGCCATCTAAAAACTGAAGATATTATATCAAGTAAACATCTCCCAGAAATGCTGTAGAAATGGTTGCATGGACACGATACAAAGCCAACTGCTACTAACCACATGTCTTAATTCTAGAAGCCTGTTTGAAATCTAGAACTAATCGAAAAGCTTTTCACGAAGAGAAAGGGTTGTATTAGAAATGGAAGACGTCAAAAATTAAATCTGACAATCTGCAAGCGCTGTCGAAGGCCTCAACATTTGATGCTCTGGACTGTCAGGATATCCGGACGGGTGGAAATATGTAGCTCAACCATACATGGATATTGTTACTATTGAAGATCTTTAAAAAGAAGATTTTCAATTCAGTACATTTCAAATGGAAGAATTGTCGGCTTCTTGTTTATACAATAGCTATGCACAAAATACTGAACATCTTTGAAAGTCATTTCGATGTAAAATTTGCTCGCTTCTGACACGAAATGGGTAAACCTCTCCGCTTGTAATTATTGATCTTAGTTTTCAAAAACATGTTTCTAGATTATGTGTATTTGTATACCCTTAATGAAAAAGATTGGGAGGCTTCAAAGATGTCCCTGAACATACAGCCCCTTCTCATGATCTCGATAGTTCCTTTGCGGCAGTTAATGAGTTGCTGATTCAAAAATTATCAAAACAAATAAAAATGTCAGAGAAACTCCGTGTCTAGACTTACACTGCCTGATCTGGACTAATTTTTATCTTAATTTTTATGGACTTATTTTTTTTTTTGTTTAGAAACACATTTGATACCATATTTTTTTTAACCAGATTTTTATTTACCAGTATTTTATTTCAGGTTTCCATTAAATTTTCATGCAAATTTATTCATTCTTTTTTTATTTTTTTATTTATTCAATAACCTAAATTTCGAAGATTAGAAAAATATGAGTGCTGTGCCAGAAAAACTTAATCACGTTACGATAAAAATTATGGCCTCATTAAAAGTCCAATATCTTAACTCTCCCCCCCCCCCCGGCTCTTCTTACCCTGTTTTACCTGTAAAACTCAAATTTTTTCTGTGGCATATCTTGCTTATCGCTTCAAACGACCTGTCGCCTAATTTTCCCAGACATTTTTTTCCATCTCGCTTAATGGCATAAACGTATCAATCTCATCCTCCCACATTAACCAAAATGAACAATGGAAGTAATTTTAACTCAATCACCTGATAAGGAAATATTCTATTTCCTCTCATGTTACATATAGTCAGTCCCTGTTGAAGTACGACAACGCCCATCAAAATAGCTGCACATGCTGACCTTGAGAAGAGCGTTTCGTTTCCATGGGAACCATCGATTCTTCCCCCCTTCTTTTTTCGGTTTAGTTAGGGACATTTGGCGATAGAATTAGGCTTATTGTCCCTGTTTCGGAAAATTAGAAATACCGGTTTAATCCTAAAGTTTACGAGAAGTGGGTATTTATTGTTATCCTCTTCAGAAAAAAGAAACTTTATATCGAAATTTTATTAGGCTCTGACTACTTTATTAAATTTATTAAACTAGTATCAGTAACTACTTGAACTTTCGCCCTTTTAAGATAAGTTAGGGGCTAAGATAAAATTCTGGTATTCCTTATACAATATTGTTTACTCATGAAGATATATCAGACCTATTTGAAGAAGGGGAAACGATAGACGATTTAAAACATGGAAGGACTGTAGATGGAAAATCATCCCGAATTTAAAGAGTCATTGTAGCTAGGAACAAGTTTACCTTTAAAAGCACACGATCTATCAAAGTTTGCTTGATTTTACAATTTCGTTACCCAAACTCAAGAAAGGCATTCAATTTTATTTACCGTTTCCGCGAAGCAAAATAAAAACCGAAAACTTTTAAATAAAACTTGGTAGTGTAAGAATAACATAAATATTATAGAATAAATATTATAGATAATATGAAATAAAATAGGTATTATACCACTTTTATTTTTCCTGAAATGTATGAGATTCGTGGTGTTATTAAAAATGTTCACCCTATTAAAAAGTTCACCCTAAAAGTTTTCAAATTCGCTCAAAAAGTTCACCCGCCTTTTGCAGTTGTATCATTTATTCGTATCACATATCATGGTTTAAAACAGTGATAAAAGACTTTGCAATAAACAAATCTGTATCTTTTCCGTATTATTTTCTTTTCTTCCATTGCCTACCTTTGTATCATACAGGTTTTTTCTTCATGCTATCACTTGTTGAAAAGCCGACGTTGTGCGTATCACGGCCGAATGGTTAGGATGCTGATATTCGAGTGGATTCGAGTTCGCTGTTGTTATGGATGTTTTTACAACTTCTATTTGGCATTCGTAATATTTGTTCCTAACGAATATCTAAAGGATTCTTACCTGTCAGACGGTAATAAGTCAATCCATACTTTAATGCTTTAATCCAAGTTTAATTTACAAGCACAACAACAAGAAACATAGAATAGGACATACTGGTTTATCACTTCGTTCTTAGAACAAATTCTAAGTATATAAACATCAATCACATGTCAGAGTGCCCGCAGCGCCATCTGGTATGAGTATTTGAGTTTCAACAGATGTTTTTAACCGTTCGGAATCAGCTTTAAACTGTAGACCTTGTCTAATGAGCCTTCGTGTTGCAAAAGTTGTCTACAGTGCTCCAAATCAAACCACGCGATCACGGTCATGCCGCACCAATATATTCATCTGTGATATGCCGATAGACAGAGTACCGTCCTCACTTGTCTAAACATTATGATAGAGATGCTCTTAAATGAAACAGTGAGGACATATTTTAAAACGTTACTTCCACAACCAAACTCCTCTGCAATGTAAGCTAGATTAGATTTCAACGACTGTCTCCACAAAATAAATCAACCAGTCAGTTGTATTTATTTATTTTTTTATTTTATTTTATTTTTTTGGGGGGGGCAGAAGGTTATGCAAATACAAACTGTTATGGAAACATCAACTTAAAACTAGTTCCGGAACATCCGATTAAAAAATAGACGGAACTGGTTTGCTTTGCTCCTGCTCGACCAATTAAAAGCGGTGGCAAGGCAATGAATGCCTGCGCATAGACATTCTTCAGAACTTCTTACAAAGTTTTTCAAAAACGTTGGCAACAAAAAAGGTGTGGCGAATTTTGAATTTTCCGGCTCAAGAACGTTATATGGAGTCAGTCTTCGAATTGTCTTCGGCGAGAGTGTCCATCGATGTTCTTATAGAGAAATCTTTCTGAAGCACGTGGTTGCACATGTAGCACAAAGGGAATGTAATAAATCTACGAAGGGTTTTACGACGAATTGAATCGAGCTTATGTAAGCCAAGTTCCTGCGCATGTGTTGGATAGATTTGTACAAATGCGGAATTGACCAATGTAATGGAATCAAGACATCTGAATGTTTCTTGGTCTTTTGAGGAAGAATTGTGATGTCCACGTGCAAATAATTTTTTTTCTAAGAAGTGTGATGTCCACGTGCAAATAATTTTTGTGCTAAGAATTGTGATGTCCACGTGCAAATAATTTTTGTGCTCTCCTAGCTTAAGTCTTAAAGTGTGGTAAGTGAATTCTAGTTTATTCTTTTATTTTTAATGCAATGTGCTGATCTTTTATAATCACGGCCACAACAATAATCATTAACACAAACCATATAAACTTTTTTCAAATGATTTATTTCTAAGATTTAAGCATTTCTAACTGCCTGGTTCCAAATTTTTTCTTATGTTTCCAATGGCGAGCTACATAAACATACAAGAAAGATAAACATAAACATAAGAAATACAACAGACGAAAAATAATACATGTTTAGCCCATAAGGGTCCTAGCCTCCCAGTACCGCCCATGCATGCTAGAAGAAACGAGCGAGGGGAAGTGGAGAAGGCGAGAAAAGTCCATATCTTCCCCCAGATTGTAGAGCTTGCATTCGGGACTTTCAATTATTCCTGTTCGGAAAAGGTGTTTGGTCAGAGAGTCATGTCCCGTCAAAAGTCTGAAAGGTGCCACTGCTTTAAACCTGGGCTGGTCAGGGATATTGAAGATAAAGTTATACCAGGTTTTAGATATATTGCTTTCACGGAGACTGTCTTTTAGATTGTTCTGGGAAAGGCCACGACCCATCAATTTCAACGAGTGAAAAGAGATGGCTTCATATGAAGTTTAACTAACTGTTGTCCCCCTCTTGGTCAGTAAATCCGCCTTCACGTTATCCAGGATCCCAGAACGGCCCGGTACCCACTGCAGAACGATATTTTTCCTCTTTGAGGCCAGCTCCTCGATGCAAGAGATGCATTTTTCCGATAGTATTCCGAAATTATTTCAATGCAAAATCGAAACAATCAGTGCTGGAATTTCAATCTGCTTCTTATTTTTGAAGTTTGACTTCTAGAGTTGTTGCCATTTTTTTCCAAACCACTGGTAAAATTCAGGGTTATTTTTTCAGAGCTATGAATTGATTATTTTGAACGAATTCACCCTTCCTATCTTTGTCGTAGTCAAGAACACATAAAGGCATTGTGACGTCACTATAAGGCTGTTAACTCTCTGAGGCATTTTGAAGAAAATTCACAACTACTGATCCATACCAAAGAAAGACAGAGTTCTAATTTACAAAACGAAGGCCAAATTTTTAAAACAAAACTTAACAATTTATTAACAAGAAAAAATTAAACATTAGACATTTTCGATAAATTCACTTAATTTACGTGCAGATTTACAGTGCGCGCTCCAGGGCCCATCCCGGCCCAAGAAAACAGGAGCCTCACAAAAACACAACCGCTTGGGTCGATGTTCTACGCCGCTCTCCTCAATGTCTGGATTTTTCAGAAGGGGTGGAGGGCTGGCAGATTATCGGCTGACAGTTTCTTCTAGAAGCCGAACTTTATTACATTCCGAAACGTTAAGTTGACAGCTTTAGTGGCTGCGTCTGTGAGGGAAACGGTCTGTAATCCCTCCACGGGTTCCGAAACTGGTGGAACCGAACAACACATTTCTTGAAAACACGCAGCTGTGTTCCAAGCGCTTGTGGGTTCTTTGGAAAAATAACCTCATCTTTCCAGTACGCTACAGCTCCTCCACGCTCCAGTAAACTTTTTCTTCGCAGAGGAAAAATTTTGTCCGTCGATCACACCTACACCACCAATAGCACAGTTTGTGCACCGGCAAATAGCACAGTTTGTGCACCGGCATATAGAGGAGTTGAAACAAAAACACATAGCCAGCACCACCTTTAACACTCAAGTTGCAACCAAAATTTAACAAAGCACATAACCAAAATTTTGAAAATTTATTTACCTATTAAATTCGCGTTCAGTGCATTTATTTTGTACGGGATGACATTTTCAATAAAAACACTTAAATTCCATAAATCAATATTCATTCACTGATAAGAAACAAAAATAATACTAATAAACACTTAAATACACATACCAAAATACAACAATCATATACCTTTCTATTGCATGAACAAAAAATCAATTTAATAACACATACAAGCAATACAAGGTAAATCAACCTCCTGTGTCTTTAATCTGGATTTTCAACGTGGGCTATCCACTCTTCCTATCTTTGAAGAGTGGATAGGAAGAGAGGATATTTTTTAACTAATAATTAAAAAATACAAAAACGTGATGCCCATGTGAACCACAGGTAGATGCATAGTGCAACTCATTCCAGGCTTACAGCCC
The DNA here is from genome assembly GCA_907164885.2 of Dolomedes plantarius. Classification (NCBI taxonomy): domain Eukaryota; kingdom Metazoa; phylum Arthropoda; class Arachnida; order Araneae; family Dolomedidae; genus Dolomedes; species Dolomedes plantarius. The sequence goes on along the minus strand of OU015498.1, from coordinate 154,432,577 downwards.
GAAACGAAATACAAGTCAATCAAGCTCTCTCCCGACCGATCTACCTCCAAAATCAACCCTTTACTCTTTCTCATCACCTCTCCCGACGCAAGATGTTTACTTCCTAACCCGAAAGAAAAATCGGAACTCTCAGTATTGGACCATTTGGCCCTTGCAGGTAACCCAGATCTCTTAACCGAAATTTCAGCTTCTAAAACGACCACTGAATTTCCCATCTCCACATCTATCTCTATCTCCTCTCCCAAATTCCTTTCCAAACTTAACACCTTTTTACTTTCATGCTCTTCACCTTCTGTCATATCCATTACCCCTTTTTCAATTCCGAAATTTTCTAACTCTCCCCGGTTCACTAACAATTCTCCTAAGTCTTCGTTCTTATCTTTCAAACGCGAGTCGGGTTCATCGGGTTCATCGACCTCCTGCCCTAACATTAACTCTTTCTTCCTTTCCCCACAACTCTGCTGGCCTTTCTGAGATGCCCCCCGAATGTTTTCAAAACACAGCACGGTACTCCGTCATTTGCCTCTGTCGTAATTTTTCCCGACTCAACTAGACTTTCCCCTTTCGCCTCCACCCAAATTCGCGGAGCAGGGTCCGCCCTCCGACTATTTTCACAGCAAAAATCTACCTCTTTCTTCTCGGACTGAGAACCTATTTTTCCCCCGAACACCCTTTTCGCTTGCGGAATATCCGCAGAGTCTACTTGAGTCTTCTTCCCCTCTTCCATTTGCTCAGAATCAAAATTCCCTGTTTCCCTTACCGTATTCTGGGGATATTCTGGGGTCGCCAAACGGGCTTGAGATATAATTCGCGATTTTTCTAATTCAAAAATCCTATCTCTTCGCTCTTGTTCAATAGCAAAAATCCTATCCTTTTCCGCCTCTTCTATAGCAAAAATCCTATCTCTTTCCGTCTCCTCTCTTTCCCTAGTAGCTTTTTCCTGCTGTAATCTGTCTTGCATAATGGTTTCAAGAAGACCCCTAACAAAATTCTCCTCGTAATTTGGACTGCTCTCTATTAATTTTTTTAGATGGATTATTAACGCATCTAGGGCGGGCTGTTGACCCAACCTCATCGCCAAAATTTTCAAATCTGCCTTTCTCCCCCTACTCAGATAAGCCATTTTTACACACAAAATTAATCACAAATTTATACGCACAGGTCAGGAAAATTAAAAAAACTCAAAATAACTAAAACACCTTCAATTAAATTTTGTTCGTGAAACCATGCATTTTACCATGGGATCATACACATAAACAAATTACCAAAAAATTCATATATAACACTTTAGCTTAACTTTTCCAAATTGCAATAATAACTTTTTCAAAATCAAAACATTAGATTAACCTTTTTAACATTCAATAACACACAAAAACAATACTTCTACATAGCAAGTCGTTGAATTATCGTTTATCCCGCTACTATAATTGAGATATACAGCTTGTATATTTTCCACAAAGGCACTAGTTTAGTCAACCTTTATTTAAAAAAACTCAATTAACAACAAAGTAGCAAACGTTAATCAACACTTATACCACTATAAGCATTAACCGGAATATACAGTTTGTATATCCAACACACAAAGGCACTTGCTTAGTTAACCTTTGAAAACAATTAGAAGCTTCTAATTAACAACGTTAGTTAACGTTTCAAAAACTCTCAATACATGCTTTAACAAAATTATCGAGAGAAACAAAAAAAATACCACTGTATTTATTTTTTAAAGCAAACAGTTTGTGCCAGGTAGCTTACCCAAAAATAACAATAAACTCAAATAATAACTGTTTCAAAAAATTATTGAGAAAAAAAATACCACTTGTATCTATTTTTTTTAAAAAACATTTTAGGCAATACAACCAGGGTAGTTTTTACCCTCCACAAGAATTACAACCACTTGTTGCATCATAGCTAGCATAGCCATTCACACGTTACATATAAACACTACGGTTGCAAAATACATTACTTTTGTCCCCACAAAACAATTGCACTGATGTATTTTTCCAGCAATTTATCACAACTTAAAACTTAATTATTTCCGAAAAATACCTATCCAAAAAAACAAAACAATGCAACTTTGAGTATCTAAAAGCAGTACTCACCCCTTTTTGCAGGCCACAGCATAAACGTCATCGGTCACTCGCAGGCGCTTTCCACAACACGGATGACACATTAAAACACTTTTACTTCCAGTAGATCTTGACCCCCACACACAATACGCAGAAAACGGAACTCTCCATCAGACGCGAAACATTCTCAATTTCACTGCGGCGGGGAAACACGGGCCAGAGCCCTCTTAAAAACACCCTCTTCTTGGACGCACCATGAAAAAACACCGGAGCACAGAGGTACTAACGCGATTCCCCTACTGCGAAGCTGGGTCGACGCCTTAACATCCACGGAGAAAAACAGTCACTCCCCCGCTACGGCGGCGTACTCAAATCTGTACATTCTATGGGTCCGAGAAAAATGACCCGCAATTTGGCATACTGACTCTGCTTTCAAAACCGGGTACGGATCCAACCGCTGATCACCAATTAAGCTGTGACGTCACTATAAGGCTGTTAACTCTCTGAGGCATTTTGAAGAAAATTCACAACTATTGATCCATACCAAAGAAAGACAGAGTTCTAATTTACAAAACGAAGGCCAAATTTTTAAAACAAAACTTAACAATTTATTAACAAGAAAAAATTAAACATTAGACATTTTCGATAAATTCACTTAATTTACGTGCAGATTTACAGTGTGCGCTCCAGGGCCCATTCCGGCCCAAGAAAACAGGAGCCTTACAAAAACACAACCGCTTGGGTCGATGTTCTACGCCGCTCTGCTCAATGTCTGGATTTTTCAGAAGGGGTAGAGGGCTGGCAGATTATCGGCTGACAGTTTCTTCTAGACGCCGAACTTTATTACATTCCGAAACGTTAAGTTGACAGCTTTAGTGGCTGCGTCTGTGAGGGAAACGGTCTGTAATCCCCCCACGGGTTCCGAAACTGGTGGAACCGAACAACACATTCCTTGAAAACACGCAGCTGTGTTCCAAGCGCTTGTGAGTTCTTTGGAAAAATAACCTCATCTTTCCAGTACGCTACAGCATCCATGTGTTGAAAAATTCTTTGCTCAAAACATGCAAGAGAACTCCATTGAACACATATTTTTTTCTCTTGTTCACGCTTTTCTGATGATACTATATAAAATAATCCAAGGAAATTACATAATTTAAAAATCATTTACGTTTAGCAGTAGCTAAGACTTTGTGAGAAGAATACTCACCCTACAATAAATAAATTTTTTGTGCTTTCATTTTAAGACATAAATATGAATAAGTATTGATGTGGATGGAATATATCGTTATTTTAGACCTCTTTTCTCTATACATCTAACAATAGGTATCGAACGCCTTAATCGATATTCTCTATATGATGTGTTATTCTTTTTATCAGGATTTTTTACAGGATTTTCTAATAATGTGAACAATAATAATTACACGATAAAATGAACTTTTTATATACCACGTTTTTAAATTTTCTGTTGAATCATATAAACTTGACAATTCTACGTATTAATAAATACTTTTTAAATTTTTTTCGATGAATTATCCCATCAACTTGAAAGAAAAGGAAGTTAATTGGAAGTTAACTTTCATTTAACTTTTCGTTCCCGTTACGGCCAATAGATGGCGGCACCAGTCTACAAAACAAAATTAACTGAAAATTAATTTAATTGCGCTTAAAGATGGCTAAAAGTATTTAAAAAATACATTGTCATCGTGTTCTGAGCTATTCTAAAAGTTTCAAATATCTAGCTAGTCGGGAAGTTAGTTAAAATCGATTGCAAGATTTGTACTAGGCAAACACACACACAAACAAGAAAGCAAGTTAATAAAAACATGGTAAAAAATAAATGTATGTGTTTCAGTAGATGATAATTGTGTTTTTTAATAATTAGTACCCCTGTGTTTTAAAAAAAAGATCTAATTATTTATTACTTCCACAAAATTATGTGAAAGACAAAAGTTTGAAATATATCTTTTACAAGCAATTTTTTTATGAGTGAAAAAAAGCAGGCATGCATAAACGTCTTGGACGTGTACTGTTTTTGGTCACATATATGACTGTTAACATTTCCAACTTTTTCTTTCATCGCCGTCATATTTGAATTTTCCGTGGTCTATAGGGGAGTTGGAGTCAACTAAACTGGGATTGCAGAGGCAGTATTCTAATCTCAAAAATCAAACGAGTAACCCAATAGAAGAAAATTTTTTATCTTAAAAATTGTATTTGTAATTTGCTAGCTTGAGCAGCAATTATTTTTCAGAAAGTAATGTTCTCTCGGGAAAACTTGGTTTCTTGGATTTTTTATACAAATATGGAATTGTCCCGAGTATAAGTAAAGTGTAGGGTCAAGCTTATATTAGTGGTATTATATGTGAAATTAATACTACACTTGAATTTGATTTGGCTCTTTGAAAAAGATTTTCAAATTCACTGACAGTGTTTTGAGGTGAGAATGCTAAATTTTTCACCGTTCACTGATTACTGCATTTATGCCTCAACAAAAGATATAAAGGGTAATAGAAATATATAAATCTCAAGGTTTTAAATATTCACAATTATCAAACTTAGGTTATTACATTACAGCATCCCGGAATTGGGGGAAATGGGGCATTAATATTAAAAATTTAGGGAGGTACGTTGCGCGTGATCAAATATCACATGTATAGCTAAACCGAAATTTTCGAGAATTTCTTTTTCTCATAACAGCAAATAAAATCGAATTGTCTTGTCAAAGATTGGGAAAAGAGTGCCAAACGGTTCTTTGGTAGTTCGTAGTAGTATACTAGTTCCTACAGTTCTTGAAATTATATTTCTTCTTTGAATAATTGTCTTCCCTTCATGCATTCATATTTATATGTAAGCATGTGGGCGTTTGCATTTAAATATTCCCTTTTAAAATGTTACTTAATTATAATATAGTTATTAATATTTTTTAAAGTAATTTAAATTCTATATATTTGTACTTATACTGTTTTACTAGCTGATTACACGTGCTTTGAGATGGAATACATTACTACTATGAAGACTGGTTAACAATTTAAACTAAATTTAGCAGTAAAATGTTGCCATTCCGTAACCTTTTCCTTACGAGGTAGGATAGCATGTATCCCAAGAATACAGGCCCATTAATATATATATATATATATATATATATATATATATATATATATATATATATATTAATGGGCCTTTAAAGATTAAAAGAGATCACCATATAATTTAACGACCATGATCTGACATTAAATATGGGTTTTAGATTTTTTTTTATTGTGAGGATTTAAGCCCGTATTTTAACTCCATTAAAGACTGGATTTTTAAAATTCTTTTTTAGCACCTACGATTTTAGAGGAGCCGCCAGGCAAAATTTCAGCTTCTTAGAGCTTAAGGTTCCAGAGATACAGTAAGTTAGTGAGTGAGGGGTATTTGAGTTTTATTTATATAGATTATTTCAACTGTCCGCGATTTTTGTAATATTTAAGTTCTTGGCATAAAAGGACGATTGGTTGATTTCATTTGTCAAATTTAAGTGATCCAAGGAAAGCATTTAAGAAAATCTAACCTTAAAAATATTCATAACATTGGGTTTTTAACTATACTTCCTCAAATACATGTTTGTAACTTATCCTGAAAAAAATCCTACAAAATCCTGTTTCGTTATTAGTATGATAACTTCGGGACAGCCAAGTGTTGTGCCAGAAAGGCATTTATCCTTTTTTGTCTGCAATAGAAAAGTCGTTATTTTTATTTCTCGAACATTCACTTGTAATGAAAAATAGTTTCTGGCCTTAAAAAAAAGAAGATGAGACTTGTAGCAAATAGGGAGTAATTACGAAATTTGTAGTTTATTATGCAGATGTAACGTATTGGCTTGAATATTGAAACCTGCCAATAAACTAATAAGTAGAACCAACAGTAATTTTAATTGAATTAGTTTCAAGATTCAGAAGGAAAGGTAGCATAGAAGGAAATAATTTGCTCACTTTAAAATAAATTGAAAGAAATTAGATTTCAGCAATATTTTCTTAATAACTTTTTCAGTACCATTTTTTCAAAGGAGAAATCCGAAGTAATTTAATTCGGAGTTTCTTCAAGTTTCTTTATTCTTTCAGTTTTTTTTTGCCTCGTTGTTGTTCATAAGAATTAAAGTTTGACATTTTGTCTAAAAATACTACAGTCCATATTTATAAGTACGACCATTGTTATTTCAACACTTTTAAACTGAATTCTAGGTACATTAATAGAATATCTACATACCTGAATTCTCTGTTCAAGGTCCCGGAATTACTCAGTTGATACTCTTTAAACTTCTTATTTAAAAAAACGTATTACACTGATCTATAATCCATAAGAGACACAGTTTTTATTAACAGACAAACGTAGAACACACAGGGCATGAAAAAAAAAAACATAAAGGTGATGCATTCTGGGAAGGGGAAAAAAGTCCCGTCAGGCGCACTTGCGCAATAACTCTTTTAAAAAATTCCCTACGTTACGGGTTTTCCAACATCCTCCCACCTTTCAACTTAAAAACTATATTTTTAATGTTCAAATGTTCATATATACAGTTCTTTTCACTGGTCTGGAAGTTCGACCATATCTGGTTTTCATGATGGAATTGTCCTCAACAGTCTGGTGATCATCTGATCTGGATACATTCGGGTACTGACCAGATGTTGTATCTGCTTCTACTGGGATTTTCAAAAAAGGTTCAATTTTCTCACCCAATCTAACTTCTAAGGGTAACAGTCTGGAAACTGGTCGTTAGAACTCACCTGATTTGGTTTTGACTTTAACCAATCTAATGTGTCCATCTTTACCTTTAAACACCTCCTCTACTTTTGCTAAAGGCCAATCCAGTCTTCGTAGATTGTCGCTGGAGACAATAACTACCTCTCCAATCTCAATAGGCTTTTCGTCTTTAAAATGAAGATATTTCTGCCTTAACTGACCAAGATAGTCGGATCTGAATCTCATACGAAGATCTTGTTTCAACTTTGAACGATAAGTGAGTCTTTTAGTTAGAGAAGACGCGTCTAGTTGTTCAAAATTTGGTACTCCAGACTCTCGAATTTCATTCAGGAACATAGATGGAGTAAGTGGAATTAAATCCTCGACATCTTCAGAAATGTACGTAAATGGGCGATTATTCATGATGTTCTCGCATTCGCAGAGAATTGTTACCATTTCTTCATGATCAAGCGAAGTACGGCCCAGGACTTTACGCAGAATGCGCTTAAGGACCCCAATTAATCGCTCCCACCACCCTCCCCACCAGGGGGCGGAGGTAGGAATGAATTTCCATTTAATTCTATCTATGATGGCCACTTGTAAGATTTTTCCCCAGTCGATGCTTCTAAATAAGTTGCTCCTAAAAGATAAGGACTGCAGGATAATCCGAAAACCACTCTTCGATGTTGATATATCTTATTTCTGAGCGATCCCCATTCTTCCACCACAGGAATCTCAAAAAGGCTCTGTCATTCTTATTTAGTCCTATCTGGAGAAAGGCTTTTTTGGTATCCGCTGTTACACCTATTTTTCCTTTTCGAAATCTGTTTAAGATTGATGGAATGAGTTCGATAATGTTCGGACCCTTATCGAGGCAATCATTTATTGATGGTGAATCTTTCTCCTTTGCGGAACCGTCAAAAACTGGTCGAATTGGTGTTGTGGAATTTTCTTTGAATACAGCTCTATGAGGTAAGAAATGTTCACTATTTGCATCATGTGAAGTCTCAACTTCCTATATTATTGCTTCTTCTAGCCAATTGTCAAATACAGCTTCATAGGCCTCTAAATTTTCCAAGGAACGGAGACTGCTAATGCATCTTTCAAGTCTTCTCTCAGAAAGATTGCGACAACTGGATAAAGGTGGATGATTTTGAATCCAAGGAAGACTGACCTCATATCGTCCTTCTTCATCACGTTTAATACTGAGCAAACCACAGTCACCTCGTCTAAGTCCTCGTCAACACAGTCACCTCGTCTAAGTCTCGTCTAGACTGTGTTTCACCTGGGTCGCGAATTCCCAAACTATCAAGAAGCCACAAATCGGAAATTTTGGAATCATTAACATGTAAAGAAAGATCAAGATTGCTTCGATCATTAGCTTTAACACTGTCTGTTTTCCCCATAATTGTCCAACCTAGAAGTGTTTCCATACACACCAAACCCGATGAGAGTTGTTATTTTCTTCCGGTAAACAATTTTCCTGCAACATCGGCACCAATCAAGACATGAATTTCTTCGGAAGAGTTTTCAAAAATTAGACCCTTGTCGTATTTATATGTATCTGAGAGATAAATTTTACGGTCTTTGATTTCAGCTAAAATAAGATTTATATCAATTCTTAGAATATCAGAACATATGGTTTTTTGATCAAACACTTCAAAATTACAATGATACTCATTATTCAAATTACTAAGATAAATTCTATAATTCTTATGTTCTTCTAAAATCTCTGTGCCCCCCAAAAGACCATGTTTTATCTTTTCTATTTCGATCACTTCATATCCCATTTCAGCAGTGGCATGCCTAGATATATCACTTTTGGTGGACGCTGTATCAATTAAACACCTTACAAGCTTCCCACTCTTATTAACGCGAAAACGTACGACCAAAGTTTGCAACAAAACTTGCGTCATGTTTGATTTGTTAGCTAAAACATAATCTTTGTTTTGAATTTCTGCCGAAGCTTCATTTTTTGCTTTATAATCCTTACTCGTTTTATTTGGCTGGCACATGATAAACAAATGTCGTCCACCGCAAACGCAGCAATTTAACTTTGTTCGACAAAAACGTGCTGTATGTTTCGGTCGCATGCATCTAAAATAAAGTCCATTGGATGATAGAATACTTTCCCTCTTTTCATACGGAATATTTTTCGCAAATGGACAGTCAGCACTATAATGGACTTTACAGCAAAAAACACATTTAAGGTCGATATTTCTGTTTCTCTCGCGACCAATTTTTTTTTCAATAAATTGCATTAAATCATTCACCTCAAGGTCACCGGTGCATCGCTTGTTAAAATCTAATACTAAATCGGACGGTAAGAGTTTCAGTAACATCAGACACAATAATTTACCATAGCTTGCCGAAGTAACTCCTAAAGCCTGTAATGATCTAATCTGAACTTGACAACGGTCAAATAACTTTCGGAATATCTTTAAATCATTAGAGTTCTTTAAAGGAGTGATATTTAATAACTCTGACATGTGTACATTTATCAATAAGCATGGGCTCCCAAATCGGTTTTCTAAAAGTTTAACTGCCGATTCATAGTTTTCCTTATTTAAAGACAAACCTTCAACTATGCTTAGTGCAGTTACACTTAAACTAGATGGTACCCGTCAAAACTTGACGGTTATTAAGTAAACATTCCAATAAAAAAAAGGGTTCATAACCTTATTAAAATATTAGAAATTCATATGAAAGCCACGTGTGCTGGTAATTTAGAAATATTCAATAAAACACTTCAAAAAAATGTAAGAATATTTTGCGGTTATATTAGGTATTCCCTTTGAAAAGCACGCTACCGTACAGACACTTTTGAACATATCACTATCCATGCGCCGAGTTTGCAACTTTCCGAAAATACAAAATTTGATATTATTGTAATATCTGGTTAAAATAATCCCTATATATAAAACGCGTAGGTATGCGGCACAAAAATCTACGATATTTCTACACTTCGAATGGCAACGGCTGCAACTACCGGATGTAAACAGCGGCTGTCCGCAATTTAAAACCGCGTGTGTGTAGTGGCCGCATAAGTTACAACCGCTGATCTTTTGACAATACATGTTTAGACCTATCAAATCCAGTGTTTAACCATGGACAGTTGTATGTAGGTTTATCTAGAATCCATTCTTTTGATTCTGTCGCTTTAGTATCTCCTACTTTTGAAATACTCAAATCTGTATATCAAGAAGTTTTATGAATATCATAGTTGAAATCCACACTATATTTTAAGTACTTGCTGAATTTTTGCTCCATTTTATAAGTGAGGAAATTTTCCCAAGAATTTATTATTTAATATGATTAAGTGTAGATATCTGAATTGTGAACAGTAATACATACAGAGAGTGATGTAATCAACACTGTATTTAAAATTTCCCCCCAACAATTTCTTATTTCTTGTAATGGTAAAGTGTAGATATCTTAATTTTGAAAAATTGCTGAATTTTTGCTCCATTTTATAAATGAAGAAATTTTTCCAGCAATTTATTATTTAATATGATTAAGTGTAGATATCTGAATTGTTAACAGTAATTCATACAGAGAGTGATGTAATCAACACTATATTTAAAATTTTCCCCCTGCAATTTCTTATTTGTTGTAATGATAAAGTATAGATATCTTAATTTTGAAAAATAGTACATACAAAGAGGGATGTAATTTTTAAAATCATTGATGTGGGCTTTCTCAGTCTTATCTTTAACTCTGTTCTAAGGTAATGGAAATTCACATTTTTTGATCACGATGTTTTAGAATCAGCTTAATAGAGAATACCCCTTAACAACATATATTTATGATGACAGGTAATTGTAACATTCCTTACATATGTCACTTTCAGTTGCGTTGTTTTGCAAAAGGAAATTTAAAACTAAAAGTGACCATGCTGGTCACGCAGTGGCTAGTATGGTTAAAATATAAATATATATATATATATATATAAAAAAAAAGATGAATGAATGACTAACTTCATGTTTACATTTTCATGTCCCGAATATATAAAATGAATACTTGTTATTAATTTAATTGAAACGCTATGAAAACGTGAAAGGTATCGGAAAATTACAGACTTTTAAAAATTTAAGAAAATTTTGCCGTTATGTTAGGTATTCGCTCTGAAAAGCACACTACTATACAGTACATACCGTAGATAGTACATGTAAAAACGTGATGAATGAATGACTAACTTCATGTTTACATTTTCAAGTCCCGAATATATAAAATGAATACTTGTTATTAATTTAATTGAAACGCTATGAAAACGTGAAAGGTATCGGAAAATTACAGACTTTTAAAAATTTAAGAAAATTTTGCCGTTATGTTAGGTATTCGCTCTGAAAAGCACACTACTATACAGTACATACCGTAGATAGTACATGTAAAAACGTGATGAATGAATGACTAACTTCATGTTTACATTTTCAAGTCCCGAATATATAAAATGAATACTTGTTATTAATTTAATTGAAACGCTATGAAAACGTGAAAGGTATTGGAAAATTTACAGACTTTTAAAAATTTAAGAAAATTTTGCCGTTATGTTAGGTATTCGCTCTGAAAAGCATACTACTATACAGTACATACCGTAGACAGTACCTGTCAAAACTTGATGGTAAGTAATTGAACAGTTCCAATAAAAAAAAGATTCATAACCTTGTTAAAATATAAGAAATTTTTACAGAATATTAGAAAATAATATTCTGTAAAAATGTAAACATGAATTAATGTAAACATGAAGTTAGTCATTCATTCATCTTATAAAAAAAAAAAGATGAATGAATGACTAACTTCATGTTTACATTTTCATGTCCCGAATATATAAAATGAATACTTGTTATTAATTTAATTGAAACGCTATGAAAACGTGAAAGGTATCGGAAAATTACAGACTTTTAAAAATTTAAGAAAATTTTGCTGTGATGTTAGGTATTCGCTCTGAAAAGCACACTACTATACAGTACATACCGTAGATAGTACATGTAAAAACGTGAATATTAGAAAATAATATACTGTTTTGCAACCTGATGTGTTGCAATTTAGAACATTGAAATTTACTTGAATGTTTGCTGTCTGATTTGTTAATTTTAAATTGTTTTCTAATTTGAAGGTGAAATTTTTTAATACTTTTTTTTATTAGATCTGAAAAATAAAGTAATATAATTCGAGAAAGTGGCACAAAACAAAATAATAAAATGTCCCCTTATAATCACCTGAAATATTGTTTTAAGGTGACTGCCTACATTTGGGGCCAATTTTTTTAAAAAATCATTTTTTAAAGATTTTTTTGTTTTTTATCGTAAAATAGCACTTGAAAATTAAAAAATAAACAAAAACGTGCCAGTAAATACCATACTTTTTTATAAATTGGTCAATTTGAAGTAATTTTCAATGAAAATTAGCTAAAATGCGACACATCTGACAGTTATCTTAAATGACCCACAATCTAAGAGAAATTTTAAAATGCAAAAATGTTGCAATATGAAAATTTCCCCCAATTCATCATTCCTCTCCTTATAAAAACAGCCCCAAACACAGTGGCGTATGCAGGGGAGGGGTTGATGGGGGTTAACCCCCCCCCCCCCCCTTTTTTCTGATTACATATATTACTTAAATAGGTTCAAGCTCTGCACTGATTGCTGAAAACTACTTTTCATAGTAACCCCCCCCCCCCACTTTTGAAAATTTCGGCGTATGCTGCTGCCCAAACAAAAACTATTTAACTATTTATTATTATGCATCAATTATTGAGCGTCATTTCATTAACAATAGCATCTAAAACATTTCCCGAAAATTTTATCAAATTATATGTATTATTGTGTGAAATATCATGATAACGGTAAAGATTTGTGCTAAAAACATAATTCTGAGAAAAACTCAGTTCAAGTTGTTTGCCACTTCAATTTTGTAGCAGACATTTTTTAAAATAGCTATAACTCTGCTTCTAATTGATGTAGAATGAAAATCAAAACGGTTTTGAAAAGAGAAAAGATTGAATTGCACGATTCCTGGAAAAAATAAAATTGACCAAAATAGTCAAAAAATGAAATTTTCAACGTAGGCAGTCACCTTAAAAGATACACCATCATCGCAATAGAATGCTTTACTAAAAATTATTACAGTGAGGTTTTTTTAAAAAAATATTGAAGTTTATAATTAAAAAACGTTCTTGGAAAAAAAAACCATGCTTGCAGCTGATTTTAAAATCCGACTTGTACAGTCTAACTAATGCAGCCAGATATTTAGAAACAATACTGCTAATTCAATCTATTTCAATGTAATATAAATATTTTATATAATCATGTATTATGCTATATATATGTATAAATATATTAAACAAAAATAAAATATATAAATAAAATCAGATTAAAATATCATGCAAATTATTCACGTGCAAATAATTTTTGCATGTGTATTTCAATTTAATGTACATATATTATATCTTATGCTATATATATGTATAAATAGGCTAAGTATAAATATATCAAGCAAAAATACAATATATAAAGAAAATCAGATTAAAATACCATGCAAATTATTCACGTGCAAAAAATTTTTGCACGTGTATTTCAATTTAATGTACATATATTATATATTATGCTATATATATGTATAAATAGGCTATGTATAAATATATTAAGCAAAAATAAAATATATAAGGAAAATCAGAGTAAAATATCATGCAAATTATTCACGTGCAAAAAATTTTTGCATGTGTATTTCAATTTAATGTACATATATTATATCTTATGCTATATATATGTATAAATATATTAAGCAAAAATAAAATATATAAAGAAAATCAGATTAAAATATCATGCAAATTATTCACGTGCAAAAAATTTTTGCACGTGTATTTCAATTTAATGTACATATATTATATATTATGCTATATATATGTATAAATAGGCTATGTATAAATATATTAAGCAAAAATAAAATATATAAAGAAAATCAGATTAAAATATCATGCAAATTATTCACGTGCAAAAAATTTTTGCATGTGTATTTCAATTTAATGTACATATATTATATCTTATGCTATATATATGTATAAATAGGCTATGTATAAATATATTAAGCAAAAATAAAATATATAAAGAAAATCAGATTAAAATATCATACAAATTATTCACGTGCAAAAAATTTTTGCATGTGTATTTCAATTTAATGTACATATATTATATATTGTTAAATATATATATATATATATATATATATATATATATATATATATATATGTATAACTATATAAATATATGTATAAATATATATTAAGCAAAAATAATATATATAAACTAAAGAAATTCTGATTAAAAATCATACAAAGTTATTGAATCGTTACTAAACACGTATTAGATGTGGAATATATAGAATTCCATGTGTTGTAAATGCAAAAAATCTGTATACTGAAGATTTTGCCTTTTGAACCGGCTAGCTTTTGTGACGTACAGTTTGGAACATATCACTGCGCATGCGTCAAGTTTGCAACTAAATTCGACATTATTGTAATATTAAATTGTAATACTGTATTGTAATATATATTATGTATTAAAAAATATATAGTATATATTAAAATATATATATTATATGTGGTTAAAATAATGAAAACCTGATTTACTGTGAAAAAATTCTGATTCAATTTTTCTTAAATTAACGAATCACGGTGAATGAATGACTCACTTGTGTTTACATTTTCAAGTTCTGAGAAACACTATGATAACGCGAAAGGTGGCGGAAAAGAGATAATTCTCTAATGAAGAGATAATTTTGAAATAAAATTGATCGAAATAAAGTTGATTTGTGTCGATATTACGCTATTTTAATTACAATTATTTGGGTTTAGTTGGCAAATAATCTTTTTGAACTTTACTTTTAACTTGTTAAGCCTAACTCATAAAACAAAATGGATGCCAAATGGATGGATATGAGGTGGTCGCTCCGGACGCGTTACGGACAGAGTCGACTACAGAACACGGCAACTATTATAAGGATGTGCCCTTTAAATAGTTCATTTTATCAACATCATCCAAACATTCATTTTTATGAACAGCGCTTTCGGAAGAATTCCAAAAATTAAGCCACTGACTCTTATCATGTCTCTTGAATATTTAGGAATCGACAACTTCAGAAGTGTAACATTAACAAAATTTCTAGAACTGATTTCTGAATTTACAGGAACAGGATTAGAGTGTTCAACACACAAGATTCTTTTTTAACACTTTCGTTTTCAATTAGTTTTCTTGCTATAAATCTACATCGAATAACGTTATCTCGATATTGTTCAATACTTTCCAACTCTTTATCTAACTCTACTGGTTTCAAATATTTTTCAAAATCAGAGTCTATAACGTTTAATTGTTCAAATTTATCATTGAAAAGTTCGATGTGTTCTTCTAGATTATTCAAATCAACATTTTGGTTTTTCATTTCATTTTCGACAGAAGTAATCAATTTCGTAACACTTGTTCTCAAAAGTGTTCTTTTTTTCTTTAATAAACCTAAATCGGCTTCTGTCATTTTTACTTTCAGTGTAATTCAAACTTAAATATTATGATTACAATTCTTTCAACTTCGAAATCCCGGCAGGAATGCCAAAAAATGATATTTCAACACTTTTAAACTTAATTCTAGGTACATTAATAGAATATCTACATACCTGAATTCTCTGGTCAAGGTCCCAGAATTACTCAGTTGATACTCTTTAAACTTCTTATTAAAAAATAACGTATTACACTGATCTATAATCCATAAGAGACACACTTTTTATTAACAGACTAACGTAGAACACACAGGAAATGAAGAAAAAACATAAAGGTGATGCATTCTGGGAAGGGGAAAAAAGTCCCTTCAGGCGCACTTACGCAATAACTCCTTTCCAAAATTCCCTACGTTACGGGTTTTTCAACAACCTTAAACAGATTGCGATATGAATTGTAGGCACAAGCCTACCGAATAACATAAAATTCAGACTGCTTAACTCACATTTTCTTGGATAAGAAAAGCCAATTTTGTGAAAAAACTCAATATTTAAATTTATACCAATTGCAAAGCATTCTTATTTTGTTGAGATAAGTAAATATTAAACAGAATGTGATACAAAACCAATTATTATATCTCACCCAAATGCAAGACGTGCCTAACCGGAGGCAAATATTGGATCTCTGCCCGCAATGTAATGAAATTCTAGAACTCATTTCTTGTATGACACATGAACACAGAATGTGATGAAAAATGTATCTAAATCTGGTAAAAGTTTGCGAAAACTTCAATCATCTTTTCTAGTTACTTCGGAGAGAAATTGTGAGTCTTTAGAATTACTGTTTGATACATAATGCATAAGGCAGGAATGCTATTTATTTTCAAACTGTACAAAACACATTTCAAAACTGAAAAATATATGAATGGAAGAAAAAACGAATTTAAATGAAATTTAATATTTTATGATTCCGTGAAGCGAAAATTAAAAATTTTTAGAATTTTTCTTACCTGGAACCACTCAAGCTTCTTATAAAAATAACATCAGCTTTAAAATGTGAAAATCAAATTGAATTCAATATTTGATGTGTTGACGTGTTGATGTGTTGTTGAAATGTTTGATGTTTGATGAAATGTTGTTTGATGTGTTGTTGAAACATGTTTTTGAAACAGCAATTCATAGTTTTAGCCAAAAAGGTCAGAAGTAATAAGGTAGTAAATGTACTAAATATGTTTGGTCACGGTCCGGTAGTTTACCAAGATCCTTACTTAATTAATATAGGTGAGTGAATTAATATGAGGGCTTCGGATTTGGAGAAACAAGATTATCTTTTGCTACACGAAAGCTGCATAAATCGGTAACTAAAGTTTAAAACCAATTACGTAAGGCCCGAGGTAGCCTAGTGGTAGAACGTTGGGCTTCGAACTATGGGTGCTCCGTTCGAATCTCGACAATGACATTTAACACCTCCGTGTTTAGGCCGGATATGGTCAGGTTAAATCGATAGATCAGAAAGTCCTTCTGTGAGGTCAGAGAGGGAGGAATAAAGTACGAGCCCACCAGATGTCGCCCCTGAGGTTTGCTTGATCTAAATTGCGGTGGCAGCCTATTCGCCAGCAGGGATTCATAGTTGCTATTCGGGCCCTGTCTGGCGCATTGGAAAATTGGAACAAATACAGTAACCAAAATAGAGGATTTTGCTACAGAAGGTCGTTCGCACTTTATGGAAACGATTTTTATAGTTAAGTTTTTTGTATAAATGTCGTATTTTTTGCGGCTATTTGTTTCTGTCTGATAGACATGGTTCTTGACAATAGCTCTAGCTCGAATTTTCCATGAAAGTAAACTTTTTCGTAGTACTGTCATGTCAATTTTACCTCATTCCTCTTGGACCGCTTTCCAAAGTCCGTTCAGTGTTCTTCGATGTCGTTTTCCTATGGCTCGTTTTAAAAAACCGAAAACGCAAAAGTCCATTGGAGAAATGTCAGGTGATTTTACAGGTATTTCATTAAATGGGGTGCACTTTATTCCTGTTCCTGATTCTTTCTTTGCTAAATAAGTGGCAGTTGATTTTGACGTGTGACTAGAGGCTTTGTCCCTATGAAGCTCAACTTTATTAATGTCCTTTCCATATAACACTGGAATTTCTTCTTCAAAAATTGGTTCTAAAATATACGGTGATAGTAGAGAGAATTAATTTTGGCTTCACTTGAGACTTTTTTGACTTTTAATTTGCCGTTGTAACAAAATCCTACAAGTATCATGAATCCCTGTGGGAACTTTTCTGTACGCTGGAGAAGCCATTTCGTACGGTCATTTCCCTCAGTTGAGCAATAGATAATTGATCTTTTTTTATTACCTCACTTAAACACATCCATGCCTCATCGAGTGTTACCACAAATTTTCATTTTTCAGCAGCTAGGTGTTTTTCATATAATTTTCTAATTTGTTTTTCTTTCAGCAATATGCTGTGGCAAAAGCAGATGAACTGTAGGTTTAAACATCTTTTTTAACTTCAAATCTTTATAAATTATTTTACTTACAGTGTCAGAAGACATTCCTAGTTTCGATGCAATGGATCTTTGAGTTGGCGGATTTTCTTTTAGGATCAGAGACTTCACTTTCTTGATATTTACCCGTGTTTGAACAGTCTTAGGATGAGGTTTCGTGCTCGTGTTTTCATTTTTACTTCCAGTTAGACTTTTTTTTTCATATTTAATATATTATAAATATCTTTTTTTTAATTGCAATAACCGCGATTTTTACACCGCTCAATAATTTGTTGATACGAATATTTCTCCTCGGAAAGCGCAGTTACGTAACCTTCGAGCCATCTATCAATTTTAGAAGCCATTTGCAAAATAAATCTTTTTTTTTATATTCCAATGAAAACAAAACAGTAGCAGACGATTATTCTGAAGTTGCCAAATTTTAATCTCAAAATGCAAACGCCAAAAATAAATTACAAAATCGTTTCTATAAAGTGCGGACGACCTTCTGTATATTTATGATCTTCAGTTTTAAGCATTAGTCGAGTTGTTATAAACTACAATTTGTTATTGAATTAGTCATAATCATTTTCACTACTGAAACTAAATGCAATTATATACACCTACAGCGTACCCAGTAGGTTTCGCCCTTCTTATGGGCTCCACAACAAGGCATAGCAGATATGTACGCTGGGCGAAAAAGAATTCTAGATGCGGAATTTCTCTAATTATTTACATGTTACTGAAAAAGTGCAGTCATTTACCTCACAACTGAAGGAACCATTGTCTATAAAGAAGTGTGGCGGAAAATTTAGATTACTTGAAAATGACAAAGTGAATGAAAAATGACCCTCAAGGGTGGAGCCATAATTGCAAAAATATATACACCACCAGTGTTGGGTAAGCTGGAGAGTATTTTCAATCGTGACTCCTCCCATGACAGCGTTTCATACGCATTTTGTCATTATACATTAAGTCATCTACTTGATGGTAAAGCTTAACTCAGTCGTTTTTAGCTATCTTTATTTATTCAAACTACATGTCTCGAAACATAAAAATAAAATTCACTGTTTAGCGATTCACCGTCATATAGAAAAAAAATTCACGCTAACCTTCTAATGTAAGTACATTTTGTTGCATTGTCATTATACAGGTAGAAGGCGTTAATTTATGATCTGCAGTTAAGGGAGTCCGTGTCAATTTCTTTTCATATTTACTCACACTTTATATCGATTTTTGCCTCTCAAATGTATCTTCAACCCTCAAGTCAAGGGAGAGCAGGAATCGCGTTATACGAGTGCCATTCTAAAAGTAAAGAACGTTTTGATCTGACGAGCCGCGTAATTCTCGCACCCCCCCCCCCCCCCCCCACACTGCCATGAAATTTATTTACTTACCAAATCATTCCCGCCAGTTTGACGCTAACAGCGAGCAGCTGCGGTCATTTGCTGTTTAGTTTTTCGATTTTAAAATGTGTGACAAAATTAAGGATCCCGCCAAGTGTGAGGTTCGTAGCGTAATACGCTTCCTGAATGCAAAAAAAACGTTCGCCCTATTGAAATTTACAGACAGATAACTGAAGTTTATGGAAATGTTATGAATGAAGCTCCAGTTCGAAAATGGTGCATTATGTTTAAATGTCAGACCCTTCACTTACTACGCCGTGCCATTCAAAACAAACGACGTGGATTGTTGTCCAGCGGCATTGTGCTTCTTCAGGATAACGCTCGTCCGCATGCTGCTGCGTTGACGAACGAATTGCTTCAGCAATTTAACTGGGAAGATTTTGAATTTCCGCCTTATAGCCCGGGCATGGCCCCCAGTGGTTACTTTCTTTTTTACCAAATTGAATTTTTTTTTGGGCGGAAACCACTATGGAAATGATGACGAACTGAAAGAGGAAGTTAGTGACTGGCTCAAAAACTTAGCAGCAAGAGAGCGGAAAGCTGGTACAGCGCTTTGACAAATGGTTCAATTTGAACGGCGACTACGTAGAAAAGTAGGTAAGATATCAAAATGTGTTGTAAAACAAGTTTTCTTTCATTATCTTGAATAAAAATGACTAGAGAAACAAACGTTCTTTACTTTTAGAATGACCCTACTTACTCAGTTCATTTTGGGTGTCACGCTTTTATCACGTTACATTGAATGTTTAGAGAATCTCATCAGTGGGTAACGTTATTTCCCCTTTGAATGAATTTCGTTACGTACTATTTGAATGCAGGGAGACGTTATTTCCTCAACTATGCTCGTAGAAAATATTGCTTCTACGAATTGCGTATCATTTTAAGTAATATGGCTTCTAGGAAATGCTTTATATTCTAAATTCTTTTTATTCCGTATTTTTGTTAAACGCGATATTTACGCATTCTGTAAACCTCAGATTGTTAAGTTAATAAGTAAATGGTTTTTCCTTTTTTACTCTTATTTTGAATTTTTTTCTGTTTTTTACAGGTTGAATCAAAATTCTCCGTACAACAACTCTGTACATGATATAAAAACTCGCCTGAAATTTTGTACATGAACATGAAATTTTGAAAATCGCCTGCGGCTGCAGTATCAAATGAAGTTTATCACGTCTATTTGAAAATTTAAAAAAATGAAAACTTGAGAAATTTAAAATCCTGTTTTAAAATATTTCAAATTCAATATCTTAACCGTATTAAGTTTTTGATAAATATCCCGAACAAAGAGTTGGATTTCCATAATTTTGTCAGACTTGTGCCTAGGATAGGTTGCAAAAATTTCATTTCTTTTTCAGAGAAATTTCTGCTTAGGGGAAATTATTTTCAGAATCTCTAATTTAAATAGGAAATAGGGAAGACAGCTTAATGGAAATGAAATGAAGATACGCTGAAACAAGTTTCATAAGGATACCCTGCGAGGCAATTCAGATATATTCATTTAAACCTGGGAAACCATAAGAAATTCTATTTTGAGATAGACTTAAAGTGCAGATTACAGCAAGGTTCCAAAAAAAGACAGTTCAGGAAAAAAAATCCATACCTGACAAATAATAAAAAAAACATATTAATTCTGTTATATGATTAACACTAAAAAGGCGGCTGCCGTCATTTTCACGGTTTCGAACATACAATTGAGCGCTACGTCTGTATTGATGTCCTGAGGTTTCTGAAATTTTATGACTCTTTCTAATTTTACGCGAAATATGAACACCCATTTACAAAATTATATTCGATAGTAAAGAGGGGGAGAAAATGTGTTGTATAACTACTAAGACAGAAAGCCGTCAATTTGACGGCAAAGTAGAAAACAGGCAGAAATTTTTAAAATAATACCGGAAAAATGTTAGTTATTTTTCGTCTCTTCCCCCTTTTGCAAATAGCCGAAATATTGGCTCCTCGGAACTATTGGTGTTGAAAAATAAGGACTGCATAAACTGTAGAATTCAGCAGTGAAATTCTACGTTGTTTAATCTTTAAAACATGTTTGGATCATGACGGGCTTAAAAGCAATATAGTAACTGCAGATATATATATGTACTAGTGTAACAATGTGTAACAATGTTCTTTAATGTTATTTTATTATTCTTTGATATTTCTTTGTATTAAGAACCTAAATTCTTTTTATGTAAAGGAATCTGATTTCATCCTGATTTGAGGGTAAAGGCCTAGGTATTATGTAGACCTTACAGTGTATTTCGATGCCTTCAAGATGGCGTCGTTTTTGTGTCCTGGGTAGCGTCTTCCAGGAATTTTTGCTGTTCCAAGAACTTTTGGGGTGTCTGGGGGTTCATTGCCTTTTTAATCGCTACTCCCTACCCCTTGTTTTCAAAAATCGTTTAGTCGGGGATTAAGGGATTAGCGTTCTGGCAAATCCAGAACGCCGAAACTGAAGATTTGCATGTAGCTCCCTCTGTGGGCGATAGCGGAAACTACAGGAATAAAAACGGGATGCACGACTGCCCCGGGACGCGGGAGAGCAACATTTTTTTGAATCCACACGCCCGAACCATAACCTGGCGGATGCTGATGAACGAGAGCTATAGACTCCTGCTAGCCCGATGAAAGGACCTGCCGAAGAAAGTTGAACGTGCTGAAGAAAGAGTTGTTCCAAATCCCATCTTCCAGACCACTGTTCCTCTTCAAAAATATATAAAGAAAGAGCAAACGTCAGGCCAGGGTTTTCCCGGCAACAAGCGATGATATCAAGCTCCCCTCGAAGATGCGGTGGTGTTCGATGAACCCCGGGATCCACTTTCATAGCCCACACGGAGGATCTTCTGCGCCATTCCCCACTAAGCCCCCAACTTTGAGAAGACGCTCTGAAACAGTTAAGCCTCCTCTTGTCATTTCATTACCTAGATCTTTATTTTTTTTTTTTATCAACTCTCAAATGAGGCATCAGGAGATCAGATTCCATAGGAGATGTTTTTCATTAGCATAAATAATTTACCTAGGGTTAAACTTATAAATCATTATTGACTTTTTATAATTATTTGTTTAGTTATTTCGTTTGTGCGCTTTGAGAACTTGCTTTATTTCATTTTATTATTTGTCTTGTTATTTTGATCATGCGTTTTGAGAATTTGCTCTCTTCAGAGCTGTGGAATCTGACAGTAATTTCCTAAATGTTGTAAAATGTGTGTAAAAACCTTATTATAAATAAATATTGATGGGCCCATTTAAACAAATGCTCCTGTGAAATTATTTCACACAGCCAAGATGCACGCATGACCAAACCTTTTCTTGGAACAGTATGGGATGTGTGAGTACATTTTATATTATTTATTATGTGTGTTGACGGCATTCATAAGTGGTGACTAATATCGGATTAAGAACCTGGTAACACAATGCTTTGTTTTCATTTAATTATTTGGTCTGTCCCACTGAACTACCGGGCAACACTACAAAATGGTGCAGTGAAACAGGATACTCACATTTCTTCATACTTAAAGAAGAAAATGAATTGCTAAATAACTTTTGGTCAGGTGTGTATTTTGGTTTGGTGAAACTGGCCCTAAAGTGTCGAAAAAAGAGTAATGTGCGCACGCCACGATCCGGGAATGTGTTTTTTTAAGCTATATAGAAAAATGAGAAATAGGGGCTGAGTTATTAGAATTTGTGTATAAATATATGAGTTATTTTCTTTTCTTTGTTATATCTTTATAATTTTTGAATATTTTTGTGAGGATAGTCTGAATGACACGGAAATTTATAATGTAGATGATTTGATAGCAGATCAAAATGGGAATTCATCAAAAACGTCTCGTGTTTCCGAGACTCAATCTAAAACTGCAGTGCACTCCCGCTATAGTTTGCGACCCAGAAATGCGCAGGGTTTCGTTGCAAAGTGAACCAATGAACGAAGGAATTGAATAAAATGAATAGACTTTCCCTCTGTGAACATGGCTCAGAGGCATACTTAGGTCAGTTTAAATCTGTATGTTTATGTGCAAAGGTCCTAGGTATAGAAAAGGGAAAATTTTATTTATTTATTATGTGCTTTGTGTTTTAGCAAGTTAGAAAGGGGTGGAGTCTGATATTTTCATGTAGAGAGATTCATCTACTGCCTTTTTATGTGTGAATTCTATATGTGCATAATAATATTTGTGATGCAATGTGTAAAATTTATATTTTTTTATATGTGTATATATATGTATATATATATGTTAAATAGCAAAGTGCATTTTTGTGTTCTGTTGTAAGTCATAGTATTAAGATTCTGTATAAAATATGTACTCGATTCCAACTACGTTGTGCAACTGCTTTGTTTCCAAATTTTTCTGGCTCACGTCTCCGATGTTAAGACCGGTCACTCATACATACTAGTGCCAGGTTAATGTTAGAATTAATGTTAGAATTAATGTTAGAATTAATGTTAGAATCAATGTTAGAATTAATGTTAATTTACTGTGATGCAATCTTTTTTTTATGACAAGCTATTGTAACTTGGGAAGTAAGTTAGAGGTTGGGAATTAGCTACTCCCTCCTTCTTATATTTACTAGAATAGTTTTTGAGGTAAGGGCTTGGTTGAAGGAATCTGACTTGGGCAGATGTTTTGCTTACGTGTAGATTTTTTTTTACTGAATCTGCCTTTAAGACTATTCCTGAGCCCACTTTTCAGTTTTCTTTACTTTAAAGAATGTTTTGAGTTTGCTTGATATAACTGTCTTAAAATTAAAACTCTCAGGAAACACAAGGTCGTGAGTCTAATGAAAGTTGTTAGGCCAACGTTTGTCGAGAAATAAAATAAAGTTCTATGATTTTGGAAAAAAACATTGAAAATTCGTATACAGTATTTGAGTATATAAATGTTGTTCCGTAATACTGATCAGTTGTCAAATGTCTAGTAAAAGTGTATATCTTACGCGGTCAGTGTGGATTTATATGTGTAAAATTAATAATACCTATGCAAATGTGAAATTATTCGGTAGGCATCTCTAATTGTTTGCAAATTTGTCTTAAGTAGTGAATCTCTTTCCATGAAGAATGACGCACACTTCCGCGAGTTTGAGGTTTTCCCTTTCTCTCCGTCTCCCCCCCCCCCCCTTTTTCTTATGGGTTTCTACTCCTCTGTTGACGAAGGAGGTGAACTTTTGGGTGAAGGTTTCCCCCCCCCCCCCCCCCCCCTTGGTTCGACTGCGCGAAAACTACCGCAGTTGTAGGTTGTCACGGTAGGAGTCTTAAATAATGTCGAAGGCGTTCTTTTAATTCCTTAGACTAATAAAGTTATTTTTTTAGGCATAATATATATTTACGTTATTTTCTTTTTAAAAAAAATTTTGTCTTATGGTCAAATTTTTTTTGAATTTAGGGGAAGGTATTTGTAGCATTCAGCAGTGAAATTCTACGTTGTTTAATCTTTAAAACATGTTTGGATCATGACGGGCTTAAAAGCAATATAGTAACTGCAGATATATATATGTACTAGTGTAACAATGTGTAACAATGTTCTTTAATGTTATTTTATTATTCTTTGATATTTCTTTGTATTAAGAACCTAAATTCTTTTTATGTAAAGGAATCTGATTTCATCCTGATTTGAGGGTAAAGGCCTAGGTATTATGTAGACCTTACAGTGTATTTCGATGCCTTCAAGATGGCGTCGTTTTTGTGTCCTGGGTAGCGTCTTCCAGGAATTTTTGCTGTTCCAAGAACTTTTGGGGTGTCTGGGGGTTCATTGCCTTTTTAATCGCTACTCCCTACCCCTTGTTTTCAAAAATCGTTTAGTCGGGGATTAAGGGATTAGCGTTCTGGCAAATCCAGAACGCCGAAACTGAAGATTTGCATGTAGCTCCCTCTGTGGGCGATAGCGGAAACTACAGGAATAAAAACGGGATGCACGACTGCCCCGGGACGCGGGAGAGCAACATTTTTTTGAATCCACACGCCCGAACCATAACCTGGCGGATGCTGATGAACGAGAGCTATAGACTCCTGCTAGCCCGATGAAAGGACCTGCCGAAGAAAGTTGAACGTGCTGAAGAAAGAGTTGTTCCAAATCCCATCTTCCAGACCACTGTTCCTCTTCAAAAATATATAAAGAAAGAGCAAACGTCAGGCCAGGGTTTTCCCGGCAACAAGCGATGATATCAAGCTCCCCTCGAAGATGCGGTGGTGTTCGATGAACCCCGGGATCCACTTTCATAGCCCACACGGAGGATCTTCTGCGCCATTCCCCACTAAGCCCCCAACTTTGAGAAGACGCTCTGAAACAGTTAAGCCTCCTCTTGTCATTTCATTACCTAGATCTTTATTTTTTTTTTTTATCAACTCTCAAATGAGGCATCAGGAGATCAGATTCCATAGGAGATGTTTTTCATTAGCATAAATAATTTACCTAGGGTTAAACTTATAAATCATTATTGACTTTTTATAATTATTTGTTTAGTTATTTCGTTTGTGCGCTTTGAGAACTTGCTTTATTTCATTTTATTATTTGTCTTGTTATTTTGATCATGCGTTTTGAGAATTTGCTCTCTTCAGAGCTGTGGAATCTGACAGTAATTTCCTAAATGTTGTAAAATGTGTGTAAAAACCTTATTATAAATAAATATTGATGGGCCCATTTAAACAAATGCTCCTGTGAAATTATTTCACACAGCCAAGATGCACGCATGACCAAACCTTTTCTTGGAACAGTATGGGATGTGTGAGTACATTTTATATTATTTATTATGTGTGTTGACGGCATTCATAAGTGGTGACTAATATCGGATTAAGAACCTGGTAACACAATGCTTTGTTTTCATTTAATTATTTGGTCTGTCCCACTGAACTACCGGGCAACACTACAAAACCATGCATATATTTTTACGGATAAACCATATCATGTTGTCAGCTCGGCATACCTGTATAAAAATATATCTAAATATATGCTAATTTATTATATATTGGTATGAAATAGTTCAAAGTTTAAAGTTTTAACTAAATCAAAAAAACATTAAATATTATAAATTCTTGATTTTATTTTTTACCGTCAAAATCACGGCGTTCAGTCTTCTTAGTAAGAAAAAATTTTCCGTCTTTCTAGTGTTCAAAAGAACAAACAGTGTGCCTTTTGATAACATCTGTACGGTGAAAACACTAAAAAAGATGTCGCTGGTACTCTATATTGTCACCTTTACACATCTAAAATTTCACTCAAATAATCTGTTATCACTTTTGAAAAGGTCATTTTAAGAGCTCGATGCATTGTTTTAAAAATTTATAACGATTGATAAGCATTCAACTGAGCAAGGACGTGAATATTTTTTGTGTTTGCATGCTAAAAGTATCAAATAAATAAAATAAAGAATAAGTAAAGTTATTTTAACATTAAAAATTTTACCAATATATTTGCTCTCAAATCAAGTCTGTCCCTAGCTGAAATTCGTCGCTATGGTAGGTAAATCACGAGAGAGAAAATTAAATTATTTTCACCTACGTCAAACTCTCTTAATCTTATATACCACAAACTTATCAGCGGAGGCTATTTTTTAATAAAATGCGTCTTTTATATGACTGATTGAGAAACTACAGCTCAGAGAAAATACTTAATTGAATCTGGTGAGCGAAAGAGTTCAGGAAAAGGCATACTTCGCTATTTTCCAGCGTAAACACCAAGAAAAACGTACAGGTGCGCCTAAAAAAGGTCTTTTATTTTAAAACCGTATTTTTCTTAGATTTAAATTTTTATTATAATTAAATAAGATTCATTATAAGCTCTAAAAGAAAATTTTCAAGCGTTTTCGTCGTTCGCTTAAATTTATTTAGGAAAAATTATCTATGTTATTATTATTTTTTATTTTCAGTTTATTTTCTACTCGCTAGGAAACTTCTAATAGAAGTAGGATTAGATTCTCAAAATAATGCAATAAATAACTCTCCAACCATAATATTTTTCTCCAATAAAGGAATTACTAGAGGCAAGCAAACATAAACAACAAAAGTTTTATCACTTAGAGTCAGAATTAATAAATGAAGTATTAAGAGAGAGGAAAGTTGTTGGAAGGATACTGAGACAGTTTATTATTATATTATACAGATGCAGTTACATGTGAAATTATTCAAATTAAATAGTAAAATAAATATGACCCCTGAAAATTCAAAATATAAATAGGGACTAAGAGAATCTAAACGTACAATGCTTAATCACCTTTTTAAATGTCACTTCATTTAAATAATACATAACTGTATAAATTAAGGATTCGTCGACGAGGTTGTTAATGATTTTTAAGCAGAAGAATTAGTTTATATGCATCTATTCGCATATTAACTTTTATATGCAACTTTTGACTAACCTCATAACGAATAACAGATTTTTCAGGCGAAACTGTGTTTATTTTATTTCCGACAGTGAAGCAACATGTTGTCTTGATGTTCGCGGACTACAGTGACAGACCGCTTTCTTGTGCGCATGCGTTATGACTTGATAGCAATCCCTAGCAACGTGCCTTTCCGAATTAACAGACTCGTCTTCGCCGGTTAAAACCGCCGTTATAGTATTACTTTACCTAATTAATAAAAGAAGAAAAAGCTAGACACGAAAATTTTGGGTGCTACCAGTAAATTAGAAGCAAAATTAATTACGTTAATATAAAACACAAGGTTTCTATCTAAAGTTTCTTGCATTACAGTTACTGCAGTCTGTCATGCGAAGATCCAATCATTTTAATGATAGAACGCACAAGGACCTTCCGGAAGGACGCATCTTCCCGAGCTTATAGACGGTTTCTCGTCCTTAAACAGGACCTTCTGACAGGACGGACGATACTACCACGAGAAAGTGTACAAAAGTTTAAACTAGCGCAAAAAAATTCCAAAAATTTTAATTCCAACATTTTTTACGAAACTTTGAAAATCTGGAAGTTTTCTACCTAAAAAAAGTGCGTTCAACTTGTAAAATCCACTTGAAGTCTGCCAGCACTGGCGTTTTTTCCATTTAGGATGCGATGCGAAGCGTTTCAATGGACTGTAGTACAAAAAGAAATAAAAATAAACACAAACATCCGTCGAAATACCACTGTTTATTAACGATGCACAGCAGCTACATCATCGTTGGGCTCACTATTCACTCCTGCTGCATCTGTACTCAATCCTATTTATGGCGCTGCCATCGCTTTCACAAATTTGCATAAATGGATGAGCACGGCGAGGAAACCTGTAGTACATTCCCGAACATTACCCCCGGCCTTGAAAGCCCCAAGGGTTTCAAACAAACATAAACATAATTAATCTAAACACAAAGAAAAATCAAAAATGCACTAGCAATACATAAAAATAGAAAAGGAAAAAAAATGAACATAAAGTTCACTGTCCAGAGTCCACTGGTAGAGGGCAAAGTTTACCGATTGCTCTCTTTAATATTCCGTCCGCGGTTTTGAGCTCAACCACTCTAACAGAACCACCAGCTCCAGGGAAAAGGTTTGTAAAGCGCCCCAGTTTCCATTTTAGAGCGATGAAAGTCTCTGTAGTAAGCTCACTGGCAAGCTCCAGATGGATGGCTTTGGTCGCGAAACAGATGAAGAGGCATACATAAGCCTTGAAGGTGTTGTTGCACCGACCCTTTGACACCTTGAGTACGAATGGGCCTGCATATTCCACTCTGCACTCGCTAAAAGGTCTCGACGGAGTTACTCGAGCTGAGGGTAAGCTCCCCATCAGCTGATTGGCTGCAACTGCATGCTGGCGGAAACATACGACACACTTCCGTACGAACCGGCTCACAACATCTCTGAGTCCAAGAATCCAAAACTGTCTTTGGATGGAGGCTTAAAGGAGTTGAGGACCGGCATGAAGATGAGTCAGATGGAAATGAACAATTACTAAGTCTGTGAAAGCATGAGCTTTGGGAAGCAGTGCAGGATGCCTCTGCTCCATCGGCAATTCGGTATGGCTCAGGCGCCCACCAACCCGAAGCACACCATTTGCGTCGAGAAATGGATGAAGCAAAAGAATATTACTATTTATTGGCAGAGGCTTGCCTTCCTTCAGGTGGTTAATTTCAACATAAACGTCTGAGATTGTACTAGCTTAACTAAATGAAAAAACGCGCCTTCAAGCTCTTGAGTGGAAAGTGGTCCTAACCGTGAAGGTTTATCCCAAGCTCTCGCGTTAAAGACAAATCGAAAACAGTATGCGATTATTCGTTTTAGCTTAGTCAATGTTGAAAACCTTGTTATTAAGTCAATGTCAGGAAAGGCGTGAATGTGAGAAACAACTTGGGAAGTCTTCCCCACCTCCCTCAGGGCTTCCTCACTGATTAATTCCTTACCACTTGCACGCTTCCTGAGCTCTAAAGGCTGCTCTCGTAACCAGTCTGGACCCCTAAACCACAGATTTCACCTCAAGAACTCAGATGGTAACATTCCACGCTTTGCACAATCCGCGGGGTTTGATTTTCCCCCTACAAAGCTCCATTTTAGTTCAGGTAATGCCCCCTGAATCTGTGCCACTCTGTTTGCAACAAATGGTTACCATCTCCTAGCCTCTGACGCCAGCCAACATAAAACCACCTGGGAATCTGTCCAAGCGCACAACCCCTCGGTGGGAAGTTCTAGAAAAAGCAAAATACCCTTCATCAGTGTCGTTAGCAACAATGCACCACACAACTCTAACCTGGGAAGGGACTGCATCTTTAAAGGGGCAGTTCGCGTCTTAGGTGTCAAAAGACACACATTGACCTCCCCACACTTGGCAACCGATCTTAAGTAGATGGCTGCGCAGTAATCCTTCTCTGAGGCGTCACAAAATCCATTTATCTGAACCGATACATGACCGGGGCTTAAGACTAATCTTGGAATTTTGACTAAAGAAAGCAACGTTAATCGTTAGTGAAAAGTTTTCCACCGCATAAGAAGTTGAGAACTTATGGGTTCATCCCAAGAACAGCCTTCTCTCCATAGCTGCTGGAGAAATATTTTTGCAAAAATCACGCAGGGTGCTAACCAACCACATGGATCGAAAAGCTGTGCCATTTGAGACAATATGTCCCTCTTAGTATACTTGGGGTTTTCCTTAACTGTGATTGAGAATTCGAACTCGTCACTTTGTGGATTCCATTGAACTCCTAACACCTTAATTTGATCCTCTGTTTCGATGATGCAAGAATGCTCAATATCCTTCATTTCCTCCGGAAGCGAATTTAAGATGGCAGGATTATTTGAGCTCCACTTGCGCAAATTATAGCCTCCCTTCTTTAGCATAAGTGATAACTGCACAACTAATTCTTTAGCCTCTGCAGTGTTTTGTGCTCCTGAAAACATCCATCTACGAAAATGTCCCTTAAAACTACTTTCGATGCATCAGGGAATTGCCCTTCCTCATCACATGCCAACTGCTGCAAGACTCCCGTTGCCAAGAAAGGAGCGGAAGAAGGTCCGTACGTCAACGTTGTCAATCTAAATTCTTGTAATTCTTCATTAGGTGATTCACGCCACAAAATCCTCTGGAAATCACAGTCTCGAAGATCAAGTTGTATTTGCCTATACATTTTCTCGATGTCAGCAGTTAGGGCTATAGGAAATGTCCTGAAGGGCAATAAAATGTGATAGAGCTCTTGCTGAATTCTATCACCAATCATCAAGTTGTCGTTTAGCGAAACACCTGACACTGTTTTGCAGCTCGCATCAAAAGCTACTCTTAATTTCGTAGTAACACTAGATTCCTTTAACACCGCGTAATGCGGCAAATAATAAACATTAGGAGGACTTATATTTAACTCCGAATCAGGTACGCGTAGCATGTGTCCTAAACTCAAGTACTCCTGCATAAAACATTTATATTGGTTGTTTAGCTCCTCCGAATCTGACAATTTTTTTTCTAATCGCTTAAATCTAAACAATGCTCTATTATTTGAATTACCTAACTCTGATTGTGCATCTTTAAAAGGCAGTCTAACCTGATATCTTCCCTCTGCAAGCCGTGAATAATTTTCTTGAAAATGCTGTTCGCATTTTATTCCTCGTTAGTTAAATGACTGATTTCAGGTACTTTCTCAAGCTCTCAAAAATTCTTGACTAACTCATCTGTACTTAGTTGAATAGTATTTACAGTCACTGAGGGAGTATCCGCTGACTAAAATAAAGTTTTTCCAGCAAGTACCCATCCCAGTCTGGTAGCCATTACTATAGGTAAGTGTTCACCGCGCTTCAATAATTGGCCTCCCATCAATTGCAAAACCACATTAATCCCCAGCAACATATCAACAGGTCCTGACTTATAAAAAGTCGGATCGGCCAAAATCAAGTCATTAAAACCAGACAGTATGTCAGATGGCAAAGAAACATGAGGCGAATCAGCTGTTATTTTGTTTATTACTAACGCGCGAGTTTCAAAGAATTTGAATTCATCAAAATGCGGCGAAAAGCGTAATTGTACCTCTCCCTGAACCCGAGAATTCACAGCTCCTCCTAAACATGACACCCTGACTGCCGACGATTTTTCCGGAAGTCGTAACTTCTGTAGACAGGAGTTTGTAATTAAACATATCTCGCTGCCTTGGTCTATGAGCGCTCTAACACTTATAAATTCGCCAGCCGAATTCCAAACCTTCACAACAGCCGTACATAATAGCGTCACCACCTCTCCCCGCCTTGGTCTGTGGTCACTCTCTAGTGCAGCAACGGTGCCATAGCACACATGACTCGCTTCTACGCGCGACTCCTGACCACCCTCACTATTTCCCTGCAACACAATTGACTCTTTACCCTGGGGAGGGAAAGGAAGAAAACTAGGCGCGATAGGATTCAGATCAGAATTAGTTCTTTCTAACGTAGTTGGTTCAGGCGAAGTTTTACTATGCAATTGTAATAAGCTATGGTGCAACTTATAACATACCTTGCACTTATTTACACTTTTACAGTTTTTTACTTGGTGCATATTTGATAAACAGTTGAAACATAAAGAATGTTTTTTAACGAAGTCTACTCTTTTTGCGGGAGTTAAGTTGCAAAATCGCTCACACTGATAAAGCGAATGAATTTTACTACACAAAATACACGAATTTGAATTCCTTCTTGTTACTAAAGATGTTACCTTACGGTCGACATATTTTGGGTTCAGTTCCTTGAAAGCGGTTTTACTATTAGTAAGAGTTCTCGCATGGTTTTTAAGAAACGTGAGGAAATCCTCAATAGATCCTATTTCGTATTTTTTATCGACCGTTCCCACCATGCTCTCGTATTGCGATCAAGCTTTTCAGTGAGAATAAACAAAACTAGTGTATCTGCGAACCCTGAAACATCCTGGTCTAGCGTTTGTAACGACCTAATACACTCATTTGTTATGTCTATCATATTAAGAATTGCTTGTGGAACTTCGGAAATATGCGGTTGTTTAATTAGCTTCGAAACTAAAGAATTTACGAGGTCACGCTTGTTAGAATATCTTTCTGATAGTAATTTAATGGCAATGTCATAACTAGCGTCTGTGATGTGAAGACTACTTATGACCTTAAGTGCGTCTCCACGACATGAAGACTTCAAATACTGCAGCTTTTGAGCCTTACTTAATTTACAGTTGTTACGTAAAGGTCCTTGAACGACAACCACTCGTGCACAGTACCACTAAACGTAGGGAGCGTCAGCCTAGGCAAATAATTCAATTTCCGCTACCGTCTTATTCTCTAAAACAACTGATTCGTGATTAATTGCTCGCGATTGAGTTTTAACCTTCCTTTAGATTTCGACCCACACAGAGAAAAAAATGTTGGTCGGTGAACTCACTTTGTTGGGTTGAAATCCACTGCACAGGGGAACTCGCTTTTGGTGAGTCGAACAACCCACATTGGAAAGTGGGTCCTACAACCCACTTTCGAAAACGGGTACATTTACTTGCCTTTGTGAGTTTAAAAACTCTTTGAATGAGGTAATTAAAGCGAGTTGTGTATTGAGCCTATATATATATATATATATATATATATATATATATATACATTTAATTATTTTTTTAATATTATAAGACACAGATCATTTAAAGCTTTGGTAATAATTCCTAGTTACTGCATTATGTATCTCAGTTTGAAGCGAGTGATTTATAATTTTATTCCAGACACCTTTATTTGATACTTGCCATCCTGAGAACTATAAATTATATAAAGATGACATTGTTTGCGTTGAATTAAAATGAATCAAATTAGCACTTCTTTAATCTATTGAACATTAAAAATATTATCATTAAAAGTTATAAAGCATACTTCACAACTAGTAATAAATACTTACACTTAAAAAAATTCTTTTTATCTTTAACTTTTGTAGTACATTAGCCTTCATGTTTAAAAGAATTTTCCAAAATGCCTAGTCTGAAAGAGTTTGCATCGAATTTTTTAAATGAAATTTTGTTACCCAAATTAGATAATCATTTAAATTTTATACAGCTAAAATGACAACTCAGAACAATAACATTAGTTTGTAAAATAAAGAAACTTCAAATTATGTTTTTAATATTAGATAAGAAAAATTGCCACTTTACTTTATACATGCCATGAAAATTTTTCAAAAACAATCTCCCCCCCCCTTCCCTATTCTGCATGAATATTAATTCAATTTGAATTTTCCAGCTAATTTATTATCATTACAGAATTCCTTCTGTTTTAAGGTGTTTATATAAAGCTAAAATGTATCAAATATTTAGGAGAATAAATTAGTTTATAAACTGACAATTATTAGTATAAAAGGAAAAGAATTCGTAGAATTTAGTTATCTAGATAGATCATCATCTGTTACAAGATATTTCTTTTATTTCCTACTCTCTTATTTACTTATTCACAAACACACACTTCCATACATAAATATAATGTATAGATGAATTTTAAAAACCTGATTTCACCCTCTTGTTTATCCATTTTTCTAAATTGACCATGCCAAATGAGTTTATAATTAAATGTTATCGCCAGATGGTATCATCTGTAGATTTGGATTTTAGAATGAACTTGGACTTTCAAACACAACTTATATGTACATACAAATAGATATACATACGTATACTACTTGTAGCATTGCATGAAACAAACTGCATCCTTTTACTTTTTTTTCAGTGGTTTTAAGCTTTTTTAAAATATTGATGAGATATTAATAAAAGTTGTAGGAAGCGCATAACAGGAACACACAGCTCATTAGCATCTGTAAAATAAGTTGTCAACCTTATTTTTTATAGTGGATATTTAGAAGCTGTGTGTTCCTGTTATATCAGTAGATGTCAAAAATTACTTTTAGAAATCGTATTCTTGTTTTTTTAAATCATAAAAATCTATTTATTCATTAAAATTGCATTCAATTAAGAGTTTTCTATGATGAGATTTTTATGTAATGTAAAAATAATTTTAATACATAATGTTTAGATATTACATACATGTACGCGCGCACGCACACACTCATACACACACAAGCACATGGAAGATTTGCGACAAGAAAAACCTAATATCATGATATGCTCAACCATATACAGCTATAATTCATATATGAGTTATATGTTAAACATGCAATAGCTTACGCGATTGTCGCAACTTTAGCCTTACACAACAATTTGAAATTTAAACAAATAGCAAATCTTCCTTTACAAGTTCTCACATTTCTATTGTGTTGAAGTATGCTCTATAATTCGGATTTACATGAAGGATTTTGCATATATTTTAATGTTCAAAAGATTAAAAATGTACTTACATGCACTATAACACGTGGACACTCTGTTTCGTCGACAAGCGCCATTTTCCTAATTCCCCAGCCAAAAAGCTACTAATTGCTTCAAAGTACAGCTTTCGACCCGCTTCCGACCCGCTTCCGAAGAAAATCTCCCGCAGCGCGAGCCAGGAAAACGGGAAAATCTCATCAACCCGCAAAAGAGATATTCAGCTCACTTTGGGGTGAGTCGGTGAACACATTAGATAGGTCTGTCGACCCATCTTATTTTCAACCTACATGAAGTGTGTCTGCAAACCTGGAACTTTCGAAAACTGACCGGCTTTTTTTTCTCTGTGCACATCTCATCAATAGTGTCTTGTAAAGACACTTTTTCTTCTAGAAAATTGTCTGTCTCTGAAACCTCACAATCCGATAAAATAGCTTTAAAATTTTCATTTACTTCTAAATCTATTGCCTTAATTTTCGAACTGAATAGCTCAAGTTCACACGCATCACTATTGCTTATTTGGCTTTTAACCTTCTCATGCAGTTTTGTTAATTGGCCTTTTATAGTGAGTTTCCGCTTTACTGCCTCTTTATAAGACAATATTTTGTAATCGACAATAACACCAATAAAGCGAAAATTTAACTTAAACTCAAAACTTAACTGACAGAAACAAATTTTATCTAAAATATGCGACACTTACACTAATAAAATGTAAACAATAACTGAAGCGAAACACAACTAATTAATCAAAACACAGAAATCAGAAACATACCTAAGCAAATACCTAACAAACCTTAAAAGTTAACTAAAAACAAACACACCCACATAAGCAAAATTTAACTCACCAGAAGGACAAGCTCTACCAACATTTATCGATAAACTGGGGCGCATTTAGCGGTATCCAAAATTCCGGCTCGACGGACCAATCTTTCCATTTAGGATGCGATGCGAAGCGTTTCAATGGACTGTAGTACAAAAAGAAATAAAAATAAACACAAACATCCGTCGAAATACCGCTGTTTATTAACGATGCGCAGCAGCTACATCATCGCTGGGCTCACTACTCCCTCCTGCTGCATCTGTACTCAATCCAATTTATGGCGCTGCCATCGCTTTCACAAATTCGCATAAATGGATGAGCACGGCGAGGAAACCTGTAGTACATTCCCGAACATTACCCCCGGCCTTGAAAGCCCCAAGGGTTTCAAACAAACATAAACATAATTAATCTAAACACAAAGAAAAATCAAAAATGCACTAGCAATACATAAAAATAGAAAAGGAAAAAAAATGAACATAAAGTTCACTGTCCAGAGTCCACTGGTAGAGGGCAAAGTTTACCGATTGCTCTCTTTAATATTCCGTCCGCGGTTTTGAGCTCAACCACTCTAACAGAACCACTCTAAACCACTCTAAAGTTGTAGTACTTTCTCGAACAGGCATTTTCGACAACTTCCCTCCCTCGTCCAAATTTTTCAGTAAGAAATTCGAACTCAGCGAGTAAAGTTGGGCGGAATGAAAAAAAAATAATCGGGAAAATATGGCAACTCTGAATTTTGCGTGAAAAAAACAGCTGTTTTCTATGCTAACCACGAAGTGTTGACTTTTCTCATATCCAGAAACGATGTCGCAATCGACAGTACAAGGAGTAGGTATTTTTGTCGTGGCCACATATTTTGATGGCCCAAACACTAACAATGTTTGGAGTAAACGTGAATTCGGTAATAATTTCTTGAACGCGAAGTGTTGTGATGTTGTGATTTCTACTAAAAATATATATGATGGAGTTACTTTTGTTCCTAATACATAATGTTTCACTTCTCTTTTAATTTTGTCTATTTTATGGAGCTTTTAGCTGCACCTACATTTTTCATTATTAATTTTTTTAAACTTTATGTAGAATATATACTTAAATCAGAAGCATAAAGGCAAAAAAATCTGTTGAATTTGGCTAGTCCCGTCAAGTACTACTGGAAGGACTGACGTCCTACCGGAAGGACCTCAGACAAAAACGGACGTCCTGCTGGCAGGACGGAGTGATCAAAAGAGGCCCATGTACAAAAGTGCTTACGAAAGGTCCTCCTAGCAGGACTTTTGCCTGTACGTTCTATGGTTAACCTTCTCAGGTGTTAAAATAATCAGATAGGAAATAAGATAATGAATCGAGGCGTGGAACACCTTAAACCTGACCCATGTTTAAGAGCTTTCTTTCTGAAAAAAAATCAAGGCATCATACGAAAACTATTAAATTACCAAAGTATTGGTATCTTTTCACGGCAGCATGCATCAGAGTGATTCATTGGTACACTCACGTAACTACAATATAAGACGAAGATAGTTGCAGCATTAATCGAAGATACAGATAGGATCATCATTACCATACCGTGTCTGATTATTCTGTGGGTGCCCTCCGGAAGATATTGGATGTCCATGAAGATACCGTATGTTTCGGACCATAAGACACACCTCAAGTTTATGGGAGGATTTTTAGAAAAGAATATTTTGTATTTTGTTAGGTATAAAGATATTTTCCATTTCTTACTTAATAGAGATAATATATATAAATAAATATTATAAATAACAATTATATAAAACGCGTATAATATATATAATACATATAAGATATTCATTTTATTTTAATGTTACCTTCAGGCCATAAGGCGCACTCAATTTTAAGTCGATTATTTTGTGTAAAAAGTGTCTTATGGTCCGAAAAATACGATACTTTCCTTACACATGTTTTTTAGGTGTGTTGCCTGCTGTACAGTCATAGAGATACATTTCTGTCCCATTATTTAAGAACGGTCGGATAAGTGTACCATCGTAGTTGTCCTATCATGGGCTGTGCACGTGTTAAGCTTTACGTCGTGGGTAGCTCGCATGTGCATACTCTTTAAGTCAACTTAGTGTATCCGCTATTCTTTCGCTTGATACCATTCTGAATTGCAGAAATGTACAAAATGGCCTATGCTAAATGTCTCATGTGATTGAAAACCCCTCGAAGTTTGCAATGCGCACAGCTATTAGAGTATAACAAGGAAAGGGGGGGAATCAGCGTTACATTCGTTACAGGTTAGTGAATGTTTTAACATGTATGTTTTAAATCTTTAAAAAAATGCGTGTGGTGCAAAAAATTTAAAATGTCACTGGAGCAGACTTTTGGATCATAGAGTGCAATCTCACTCACAAAAGCTGAGGAAAATCAAGGTTAGGAAAGTAAGGAGGCGTCCTGTAGCTTCCATCGGATGGTTTTTACTGTTCAAACTTTTTCACTACTCTGGTCGTTTCATTTCGTTTTCCTCAGATTATGATTTCGAGGACAAAACCTTTCCGTGAACCGCAGTTGTACAGCACTTCAAGACTTTAGAAACTGTTAACATCGGTAAGAAAAATTTTAATTTTGGAAAAGTTGTCGTAGATGACTAAATGCCTTTGTCGGAAAATAAAGAGTATAGAGTGAAACTTTTCTATGGCGCCAGCAATAGTTACGAAAAAAAGTGGCCTATTTGAGGGATGGCCGTCGTAAAGAGAAGTCGTCCATAATATAGGCTGTATAGAGTCTTTAATCGGTTATGATCAAAATATTGCCGTTAAGAGGGGTTTTGGGCTAGAAAAGATTCACTGTATAGTATGTCAAATTTTTTTTTTCAGATTGTTAGCTGTAACACTGTATTGACATAATTTAGATATGTACCTTAATGTATTGCTAAATCTTCATAGTTTTAAATAAATCCAGTTCTTTATTTTATTTATTTATTTTTTTTTCAATGCGGAGGCACTTGTCGCGAAGACATTCTCCTATAATTCACCGCAGTTTTGCTGCACACTTTATTATGGGGGCGCCATATAGGCGGACCAGCATTGCCCCCTATGCAGGGATGACACGAAAGGAGGCATTTTAGTGGCGCTTACGCCAGAATTCGATCCAAGCACCCTCAGCACCGAAAACCAGCGCACTGTACCACAAGGCCGCCACGGCCCATCCAGTTTTTTTATAATTATTCGTATTGTTAAAAATTTAATAGTGTAAAATAATGTAGAGTATATATTGCTGTAAATTCTACTGTAATGTTGAAAATAACCAGCAAAACTTGTTTGAGTATAAAAAAAAACATAAGAAATGGGAAAGTTAAAGAAAGCGAAATCCCGCAGAGGTTTTTAACATATTTAAAAATGGAATTTTTTTCGTTTAAAGAAGATAGGTAAATAAATGATCAATATAAATGAAGTGGAAAAAAAGAAACTATCAGAAATTTTGATAATTACAGTTTAAGTTTCTTTAGTCTCACGCTACTTACTTTGAATTCAGCAGATTTAGAGAGACAAGCGTATACGAATGGGAAACGTTTAAGGGGTCCGAGACATATTTAAAAATTTTTTTATTTATTGAGTTAAAATTTTGAATTTTTTTGTGATGGTTAACCATATAACTTGTAAACAAAATCACATCATAAAACTCCTAAAAAAGTTTAAAAAAAATTTTTAAATTTAAAATTTTTAATAAAAGTGGTGTAATTTAAAATCTTTATAACTCGAAATAATATTTGTCGAATTTCAAAATTTTTTCATTTAATTAAACAAAAATATATACGTTTTAATTTTGATTCATCATTTTTAAAATATTAATTTTTAAAATATTAAAAATATTTGGATGAAAAATTACAAAAAAAATTATGTAACTTATTTTTAAAAAATCATTTTTTCAAAAGTAAATAATTTTTCCAAATTTGCTGAATCAAAACTAAAGTAAAATAGTTGAAAATGACATGTTACAAGTTTCAACCATTTATCTTTAACGGTTCTTGACTTATGACAATTTAAAGACGAGAAATGGGGAAAAAAACACATCATACAGAAAAACGCACTTACAGGTTTAAACGATTGGCTACTATTAGAATGTTGCAAAAAAAATATATAATAATTTCTCATGTTCTAATTAAGATAGAAACATTATTTAAACGTCATTTTAAGCGTAAAAGAACACAAAAATTTTTAATGCAATAAATTTTTTTTCGAAAATTCGAACAATTTTGTGTCCTGGACCCCCTTAAAAACAGCAAGTAATATTGTATTCGCCATACTGTTATGTGATTAGTGTCCATTACGGATGAATTCAAATTTAAAGATCCCATTTCTTGCGATGGTTTAATAGCAGGAAATATTTTAAGAAACAGAAAAAAACAGAGAGGTGAATTAGATTAAAAAAAATTAGAACGTATCTTGTACTCAGGAAATAAATTATTTTCTTCCTGCAATTGATTAAAAAAAACCTCCACCCTTTTTAGAATTATTAGTACATTCATGACAATTTTATCTATAAAAATTGGAGGAATTTTCTAATGTGCAAATTTAATTGTTATATATTTCTGTCATAGGGCTGTGGCAGCCTTGTGGTACAGCGCGCTGGTTTTCGGTGCTGAGAGTGCTCGGATCGAGTCTCGGCGAAGCGCCACTAAAATGCCTATGTCCATGCGTGTCATCCCTTCATAGGGGGTAATGGTGGTCCGCCTATATGGTGCTCCCATAATAAAATGACCGGCAAAACTGCGGTGAATTATAGGCGAATATCTTCACAACAAGTGACTCCGCGTTGGTTAAATGAATAATAATAATAAATCTGTCATAACTGTTACTAATTCTATTACGAGTGAATTCAGATTGAAAGATTCCATTTTTTTGCGTTGGTTTAAAAACAGGAAATATTTTAGAAAACAGAAAAAAATATATAAAGAGGTGAATTCGATAAAAAATTTCAGAACGTTTGTTTAACAAAATAGACATTCAGGAAATAAATTGTTTTTTCCTGCAATTAAGTCACAATAAAATCCTCCAACCTTTTTAGAATTAGTTGTATATTCATGACAATTTTTCCTATAAAAATTTGAGGAATATTGTAATGTGCAAGTTTAATTATTATATATTTCTGTCATAACTGTGTCCAGTTATAGCAAGGTCAATGAACCTTTATCATTCTCTTTCCTACAAAACAATATCAATCATAATCATTTAGTATTTCATTCATCTGGGAAAAAATGCTTTTCCCCAGATGATTGAATCCTTTTTTTCTTATTCGCTCCGGAAATTACATTTGTTACAATGTAAGTTATGTTTATTTCCATTTCATTTAAATTCTTTTTTCAATTTAATAGTTTTTTTCACCTTTCCCAGGGATATCTTATACATAGTTTTTTTCACTCCTTTAGAAAAGCATGTAAACTCTTTCTTATTATTAGCTTGGTATTCATGTCACAGAAGTTCATACCTTTCTCTTTGAAAGAGTGATTTATGTTAGTGCATTTCCTTTGTATCGGACTGTAAATAATATTTTACTGTTATGAAAGTGTGTAACTTATTCCACGTTTTTGCTTTATTATTCATGTCTGTCAAAGGCCTGGATTTTTCTATTTCCTAGAATGATTTATTTTTAGCAGATTATCGTTTGTGACACAGTATTAAAACATATTTTGCCCTCGAGATGGGGTGGTGCCAAAATATCCGCTGCAGGAATTCGTAGCACCATTATCGTAAGCGTTCGATATCATCTGCTGAAAAGGCAAATTATACTCAAGCAATCATGAAGAATGCCCCAGAAAAATTCTAAATTTAAATAAGTCTTCTATATATGTTTTGGATTTTCTGCATCTATAGAAAAGTATGCTAAATTTTTTCTGAATAAGAGTAGAGAATATTTGGAAGGTTCAGAGTTATTAAACTAGATTCAGGCAGAAAAATGACAAATTAATTAAGTGCAATTTATTTATTTATTTATTACAAATGCCCGGAAGGTTGGCTATGACGCCATTTGTTCTCAGTAAAGAACGAGCCTGTTTACCATTCATTTAAGGGGGTATTGTATAGGTCACCAGTATTACCCCCTAAAAGCCGGTCCCGTCATTTAGAACCAAGTTAAGTGACGAGACCGGAACACTTGACCCCGCACCTCCAGAACTATAATTGAGATCTTAGAGGACTTTGCAGCCACGACAGATTTTACGTGCACCGGCCACCATTAGTGAACACGGTGGTGGAATTTGTCAGCGACCGGTATCGAATCCTCATCCCTCAGATCACTGGCTCGACGCTTTTGCCAACCGGGCCACCGCACCCATAGATGCAATATATTATATTGTACCCATAAGTGCAATATATCAAGTGTAACCTACAAGTATATACACTGCTGGCCACCCAAATTGAAACACCAAGAAAGACAAGAGATATCACAAAAAAATTTATTTTGTAGATAACATGTTGACCAAGTATCAAATGATTAAATTTATAGACTTCTGTGAAGTGTGGTTCCTG
Organism: Dolomedes plantarius; assembly: GCA_907164885.2. Lineage (NCBI taxonomy): Eukaryota > Metazoa > Arthropoda > Arachnida > Araneae > Dolomedidae > Dolomedes > Dolomedes plantarius. Next base: position 154,390,446 of record OU015498.1, on the reverse strand, counting down.
CCAAAATCAGTAGCCAGAGAAGCCGCCATTGTTGGAGATCACCGCTGCCACACGCCTCGGCGTTGATTCAAAAAGACTTTGGATGAGTTCTTGGGGTACAGCAGACCAAGAAGCTTCCACACGCTGCCAAAGTTGATCTGCTGTAGCAGCTTGGGATGGAATCTGGGTCAATCGTAGAGCAACCATGGACCACATGTTTTCTATCGGCGAAAGATCCGGAGAGCGAGGCGGCCAGGGAAGCAATTCAATCTGGCGATTGACGAAGAACCGTTGGACAATGCGTGCCACGTGTGGTCGCGCATTATCCTGTTGAAATATGGCTGTGGGCAAGCCCTGAAGGTAAGGAAGGACAACTGGCTCCAACATCTCGGAGATGTAGCGCTGGCTGTTTAAAGTTTCGGCAATGCGTACTAGAGGTGTGCGAGAGTGATATCCAATACCGCCCCATACCATAATACCCAGTGCAGGACCAGTGTGGCGGTGCATAACGCAGCTGTTCAGCATCCTCTCTTCACGGTGTCTCCAGACTCGAATGGGACCATCGTGGTGTTGCAGACAGAAGCGTGACTCGTCAGTAAAGACAATTTCATTCCATTCTGCCGTCTACATCCTTCTGTCATCGCACCATTGGCGGCGGAGGCGTCTGTGGTTCTGCGTCAAGGGTAGACAAAGCAATGGACGTCTTGCGGACAGACCATTCTGCTGCAAACGGCGTCGAATGGTACGCGCAGACACTGGATGATGCGTTACAGACTGCATGTGCTGTGCTATGATTCGTGATGTGACTGAGCGATCCGTCACTGCCATGCGCATAATTTGCCTGTCATCACGTGAAGTGGTGCGCTGAGGTGGATGCGATCGAACACGCAGGTCCGTCGTACCCTCCTGCATCCAATGATCACATATCCGCATTACAGTTGTTTGGTTTCGTCCAACACGACTACCGATTTCCCTGAAAGATAATCCACAATCTCAGTAGGCCACTATCCTTCCTCTGTCGAACTCGGATACTTGATCAAAAGATGATCGCTGTTTTCGACGAGGCATAATTGATCGTTTTTTCGAAAAAAACACAAGAAAAACACAATTGCCGAACTTGAAATCGAAATCTCCTAGCCTTAAATAGCGATTTGATGTGGCGCCACAGGCGCGCGTGATGTGCGTCTGCGCTGAAATTCTAATCATTTGCATATCTCACCTCCGCTAATGCATGTTGTAAATTTCATGTTATTTGCATGTTCTTCAGGGTGTTGCATTTACGGTGGCCAGCAGTGTATATAAAACGGTTCCGCAACTGACTGACTCACTGACATACAACGCACAGACAAAACCGCTGGACCTAAAGGGTTGAAATTTTGCATGGCTATTCTTCTTATAGTGTAGGGGTGCACTAAGAAAGATTTTTGAAAAATTCTTCTTAGATTTTTAAAAATTAAATTTTTAATCTGTTTTAGTAACTTTTTTAAAGTTTGCGTTTAAAATAATAATTTGAGGGTTATAAAATTTATATCAAGAGAAAGATCATAAACATTATATTAAAATGAGATCTTTTTCGGATCTTTACCTTGATTTTCTGATTTTTGGAGAATTTTTAAAGATTAATTTTTAGAATTTAATTTATTAAATGCTGATCACGTGATTTCTTTTTCTGGTACTTTAAAAAAATTTATCGTCTTTGCATAACAACTAAATAGACAAAAAAAAATTTTTCTTGCTAATGCGGCAGACGATTGGACAAAGAAATATTAAAATACAATAAAAGATATTATGTTCCTCAAACAGTACTATATTAACTATATTATATTCTTTAGTATGTCCTATTACATTTAATTTGAATATTTTCTTCTACATTATTTTGTCTATAAAAATATCCCTTACGATTTTTTTATAAATATATATTTTTTTGTTTTGTTTTACATCAATTGTATACATTGATCGTCGTATTTATTATATATATATATATATATATATATATATATATATATATATATATATATATATATATATATATCCATTACATCTCGTTCTTAAAATGCAACCTGTAAAGGAAAACTAGCTCATATTTGCATGGCTGGAGCTAGACGCAGCCAGAAAGGAATTAAAATTTTGAAGCAGTCGGGTCGAATCGTTCTATTTAGAGCGATAAAAATTACGTCCATCCATGTCAGATGCTCGGAATCGAAGATACCACTTTTCAACCTTACGCGCTAGAAGCGACGTACATGTGCCTGTTATTTTGAAGTGTCATAAAAAAATTGGGACTGGCGATGCGAACCCACGCCTGTCTCCAGATGTATATACGTGTAGATATGCAAGGCATGCATTTTCATGGGAAGTTCTGTTGCTATGGGTTTTTAACAAATAAAGTAATATTACTGGGGATTGGATTTATGAAAGGGAATTTAAATGATAGAATGGAGGGCCTAATATTTAATTTATTACACTTACACACACACACACACACACACACACACATATATATATATATATATATAATCACCGTAATCACCCGGTCGGTCTTATGGTTCATTAAAATGGTAATTTTAATGCTGTACTGTTAAACGTAGTAACATCACGGCTTTCCAGCCTTATTGAAAGGGAACCACTCCTTGGAAGGGGATAGCTTACGATACGCATGGGCACACCTGTGTCCTAATCCCTGGACCCAACGGGGAGTTCCAGTGTAGGAAAAGAGATTGGAACTAACTCTCGGCGAGAGAGGTTGTGCGAGCACCACGCTGTTCGGTGTTTCGTTTTCGGAGGGCGCTCCGGTGTAAGCAGATCAAGCTGCCCTGCCTATAGTTGGAGGCAATCTAACTTAAAATCTCTCTGGGTAAGACTGAAAAGTGGTCTTAGAAGTACATGTGAAAATTTTGTATACTTTGTATAATATTTCTGTATATAAAAGTTGTAAATATTATATGTTTCTCATGTATTCATTGACGAGACACTTACAAAGTAAAACTGAGGAACCTCCCGATAAAAAAAAAACGGGCTAATGACTGCCCTAAGAGGTTTTTCACTTTTTGTTTAACAGTAAAGCAGTGATGTTTATGGAATAATAATAATAATAATAATAATAATAAACTGTATCTAAGGCGTTTTACATTTGATCAAGGGAAACTTAAAAAAAAAATTCAAGAAATGTAGATTAGATGATAAATACCCCAGCAAAGTGATAATATCATTGATGTAGCTCATCAGTACTACAACAATTTTAAACTTCATTTTAAAGTGCATGTATCATCAAATGTGGACGAAAGATATCTTCTCTGAAATTTCATCAAAGACATCTCTTGACTGAAAGATCAAGATATGTCTTTAATGAAATATTTACCTTTTTTTATTTATTTCAAAACTGTTTTGTTGACACAAAGATGACTATATATAAGTAACGTGGAAAATGTTCCAGTAGTTTTCAAAGATGTTTGCCAGAGATGTTCATGAAAATGCTCCATGCTGAACTGAAACAAGATACTTAACAAACCTTGAAAATAATTAATGCCAATTCTTAAATTACCTTTTGATTGAAATGAGAGTGCAATGTTGCTTACTGAAATTGCAGAACCAAGAAATAGTGGTTTAATTGACTTTAAATTTGGCTGAAAAGTGGTTTGTAAATGCAAATGCGAGTGGTCAAAATCTCAGCTGCGTATGCAAATATGATGCACGTTCATGACAGGCTGAAATGTGACTCGAAGGCTATAAAAGATAGCCTTAAAAAGTAAATCTCCGTGGGTCGGGGAATTGATTGGTATTGCTCTGCTAGTGCGTAAACATGCATCGTCACAAAACGAGACAAAATTATGAACTTGGCAGTTTGAGAGAGGGAAAATTGTTTGAATAAGAAAAGGTGGTTTGTCATATCGTGATACTGGTGTACTCGTTGGGAGAAACCCTACGTACTTGGAAACAGTGGAAGCAAGAAGGTGCTATATACCAGGGGTGGCTAACTTTTGTGTACATAAGATCTACTTTTTGTCTTAAAAATGTGTCGCGATCGACTTGTTGTCATACGCGTAGTCTAAGTGGGGAGGGGGATGTGTGAAATACATATTATGTTTATAAACTGTGTTTCATTACGAGGTGCACTCTCGCGAGCTATGGGTATATAAGCAAAATATATGTTCAAACATACGTATCTATCTACGTGAAAAACAACATACATAACGGGCCAAAATAGGCACGTCCAGGGGTATTAAAACAACATGAGTAATTATTGACAATATTAGTTCAAATTAGCTACAGATAAAGACAGATTTAGAATTTATTACGTTAACATTAATGGGAAGTCTAAGTTTGCCTGTCCCTAAACAAGGAATCATAATTAGGCGTATATTAATGGCAATTTTCTTATGCTTGGAAAGCACGGGTGCCATGGTATACGTTCGATCTCAAACTGAATTACAGTTCGCGATCGACTTGTTGGCCACCCCTGCTATATACCATCGCGAGGGATTTGGAGCACTTATTGCTAATTTATCGACTTCTATGCCTTGCTATGGAAACCATAAGAAAAACTAAATCTATGTTCAAGGCTGCTGAGTACGCTGGAGGTGTATATATTTACAAGACTCCTTTCGTTAAACTTGCATCTTGTCACGTATGGCGAAGTCAGACAGGCGGTCCAATTGGTGTCTGTCCACTGCGTTAGCGCTACGTTAGTCCATACCTAACAAAATGGGTGATGGTGGACACATCAGGTGATGTTTACCAGAACCGTTCGCCGTCGATTTTTGTTGCGAGGACTCATACCTCAGCGTCCATTACTGCGACCTTATCTAACCCTATACCATAAACGTTAGAGGATTCAATGGTGCCAGGAGAGAAGACACTGGAAGGCTGAATGGTTTCATGTTTTCATCCAAGTTTTGATTCAGGGAACATGACATAGGAACCTATTGGTCCAACTTCATACGTGTTTGGGGTACTATTTTATTTCGTTCACGTATTCTGTTTATACGGTTCACAGGTACTATGGACAGTCAGCTGTTTATCAGAGAGGTCGTGAAACCAGAAGTTCTACCTCTCTTACAGACTCAACTTGGAGCTAGCTTTCAACTGGGCAGTACTCGTCCCCCTGTCGCCCGAATTGCCCAACGTTTCTTCTGTGAGAAACAAGTACCCCTGCTTCCTTGAAGCGCTAAATATCCCGATTTGCCCCCCTCCCTCCCCATAGAACAAGCGTGGGAAAAACTTCTCGAAATTTATCCCGTCTTTCTTCACCGAAGTCACAACTGAAGAGTTGCGGATGCGTGTTGAATATGCATAGGAAGACATTTCACTGACAGCCATCCAGAATCTATCGCTTAACGGCATACCGTGTGAAAGCACGTATAAATTCCAAAATGGACACATAAAATACTTATTTTAGCATGTTCCTTTTGACTTAGAATTATAATTTCAATTATTTCAGCATTATACTACTTGTCATTGTTCAAAAAATTTTCATTGCTGTCACTCAAGTTATTGCTGGCGTTACAAAATCAACGAACAGTAATGTATGTCATTAAATTGTCTTGAAATATCCTTGATTTCAGTGAAATGTCAAATTTCAGGGCAATGTCAAGTGTTCATTAAACTTTCGATAGTAAGTGACTGAAAGTGTTACGGGTGGTCTAGTATAGAATAGGAATATAAAAATAAAAGCACAGATCTAAACTAGTTATCCATGAAAATTAATCCTGATCGTTATAAGTTCAAGGTATTAGAAGAAAGGTCATTAACTGGCATCACAGTCAATAAAATATACGGTATTTTTCGGCCATAAGAATCACCTTTTTACATAAAAATAATCGACTTAAAATTAGGATGCGTCTTATGGCCGACGGTAACAGTAAAATAAAATTAATATTTTATTATATAAACTCTATATTTATTCATTTTATACATATAATATATTGTATTTATTAAATATATATATATATATATATATATATATATATATATATATATATATATATATATATATATATATATATATATATATATATATATATATATATATATATATATTTTATTTTTATTAAGTAAGAAATTGAAAATATCTTTCTATAACTAACAAAATACCAAATATTATTTACTAAAAATCGTCCCATAAATTTGAGGTGCGTTTTATCGTCCGGTGGGTCTTAGGATCCAAAAAATACGGTAATTGTGAAAATACATCTTTCAAATGTATTGATATATATATATATATATATATATATATATATATATATATATATATATATATATATATATTCATTTTATACATAAATAGTAATATCATCTAAACATTAGTTTTTCTGTGAAATGCTTAATGCGGTCATTTATGCAATCAGTAATTTTAAACAGGATAAACAATGATTAAAAAATGAACCTGTACAGAAATTAATGCTGAAGAATTTTTGAAGCAATTTCATTTATGGAATTGCCTTATGTCCTCTATAGGAACTTCAGAGAGATAATAAAAAAAATTGAAACATAAAAATCTGACGTAAATCATAGATATTTTTGTTGCCTGTTTTCCCAAAAGAATACATGGGGAAAAAAAGATGTGAGAATTTATTCCAAATGCAATTTTTGACGGAATATTTATGGAGTAATAAAGCGGAAATCGCCTTATTTTATTTTTTTTTCGGCAATATTCCTCTGCGTCGCTACAAACTAGGAATATTTTAAGAGATATAATAACATTCAGGAATCCTTCATAAAAACTCGTATTCATGCATATAAAAATTTCCTGCTCTGTGTTCGATAAATATTAAAGTATGCGATCGTAATAATTTGATTTCGGTCGGCTTCAGGAGATGTTTAAAGATATTTTATTTCTATGCAGAGCAAAAAGAACCTTCTTTCCGAAAAATTGTGTTCATGATAATTTTCTTTGAGACTTTTGATAAATTAACTAGCTTAAAAACATAATCTTGCATTGCTAAGAAAGTTATTAATTTTTTAAAATCATATACTGCATCATACTTTGATATGCAATATTGTATAAATTATTATAAATGTTTTTCCTATATTGTCAGCGTGAGCTAAACCACAATAATTATTGCCTACGTTTCTATTCGCAAATTGGTCTTGCCTTATAAATATACTTTTTTAACAAATCTGAAAAGTTTTGGAGGCAACCTGAAATGTATATATTCACATGTGTGGGTATATATATATATATATATATATAAATAAATAAATAAATATATATATATATATATATATATATATATATTATATATACATACACCATATATATATATATATATATATATATATATATGTGTGTGTGTGTGTGTGTGTGTTTGTGTGTGTAAGTAACTTTTATAGATTTAAATCTGTTCAGTAACCACTTTAAACATATTTAATATCGGAAAAATATCATTGGGGGAATACTTGAAAGGGGTCAAAGTATTTTTAAAAGCAAAAATTGGGTAAACTAAGTATTGGCAAATTTCTTATTTTCTTTATGTAAAATACTTTTATATATTTTTTTATGAAGATTGTTTAAAAATACATTTAGTGTCATATAAATTTCTTTAAAAATATTTTGTGGTATTTAGATGTTCGTAGTAATTTGCTGAACATTGAAACTTTCGCTGTAGTTTTAATAATAAATGCGCTCTTATTATATTACTATGCTTCTAAAAAAATAAATTTAAAATATTGAGTTGTTACACTAAAAACTTATGCTTTATAGGAATTAGGTTGGATAGATGGGGTTTGTATTTTTAATTTGATCGATTTAATGTTAATTAGAAATAGTATGATGCTCATTTTTTAAAAGCACTTTATATAGATTTGTATTCAGTGTGTGACATTAGTCTCCACCGTCATTTTCCTATTTTATTTTCTTCAGAGCTTATTCTTTCTTTTGAAATGTTTGGAATACCACTTCTCGGTATATCTAGGTAAACCCCAGTTTTGAAAACAGCAGATTCAAGTAAGTAGCAGCTCTTTCAAGTAAGTAGCAGCTCTGACATTTACCATGAGACCATCTTAAATTCATCACAAATTGCATCGTGTTGAAATTCTTTCTCAGTAAAAATGCTCATTGAAACAGACATCCTGAAATAACTTTAACCTAAGAACTTCCAAAGAAAGCATTCTGTAAGGAATTTTGGCTGGTTAAAGACAAAAGATTTACTGCAACAATTAATAAATTCTAAGCATATTTCAAAGAATTCAGTTCATTACTTATTTAAATCAACATAATCTTCTTCTTTTCTTTATGGTGAAATAAATGTAACATGGAAGTGTAGTAAGATTAATTTCAAGATAACTCTTAAATTTTGAGATTATTCTCTTTTCGTTCTTTTAACTAAGGCAGGCTTCAAAAGTGTCTAGGGGAATTGCTACGAACTGGGCCCTTTGTTTTAGAAGTCCTCGCTCTAGAGTAATCTAGTACGGTTTTATGAATACTCATTAAAAGAATCTTAACATAGAGCTGACACTCCACAGAAGGTTGTATAAAGAATAGCTTCAATATTAATTTCTGCTGAATTCTTAAAATGTCAGTAGTTTATTTTTTTATAGATCATACTTTTTGTAGATAATTTTCCATGACAATACTATGCACATACCATTAATTTTCTGAATTTAAAAAATAATTTTCATTTTACTAAATAATTTTATCATCCCTATAACAAGTTGGTTTGTGACTCTTTCTTTTCAAAGAAAATCGGAACAGTTTTATAATAAAATGAGCTTATTTCTATTAGGCTTAATTATTTACAGGCAATTTTTATGGGGGTCCAGGACACAAAATTCTTCAAATTTTCGAAGACAAATTATGGCATTAAAAAATTTCTTTTCTTTTCCGCTTAAAATGACGTTTAAATCATGTTTCTATCTTAATTAGAACAGGAGATTTTAATTTTTGTTTTGAAACACTAGTTGCTTCGCCCCTAGGCTCGCTACGCTCGCTTTTCGTACGGGAACTTCGACCCCTAATAAGGCTTACTCGTAAAAAGGCTTAATAAGGCTTGAAAGGGAATATTTTACTCGTGAAAGGCCCCTAATAAGGCTTACTCGTAAAAAAGTATTTGTTATTGCAATGTAATATTAACGTGACCGATTACGTTGAAAACACCGATTTTCGACAATTGGTCGATTTTGATTTTGGTGTGTGTGTTTCTTATACTTTGGACCTTCCTCTTTCCAAAACTGTTTTTCTTTTTTCTCTACATAATTTAGAAGAAATGTTATAGCCATTATAAAACATATCGGTTTGATTTAAAATCAAACCGGAAGTTGTCCTAAAATTGCAATAATTTGCTCATTTTCAGCACTTAAATTTTGTTTCTTTCTAATTTAAAATTTCAATAATGCTTTTGCAACATCCTTAATATTTTTTGGAAATTATATTATTAGTTTATTTTTGAAAAACTGGGAACAATTCAATTCTCGTAATTGCTTGTTTACATCATCACGGTGATATTTCACTTTCTTTGCTTTTGCTTTTTTCTAATATAAAATACTGTTAAATTTCAAACATTTCTTGCAGTCAAGTAACTTCCAAGAACAGAAAAACAATGTTGAGAGTTTAACCTTTGTTACCACTCTCTGCTTCTCTTTAGAGTCAAAAATTGTTTAAAAATTCAGCATCAAATTAACGCTTACAAATGAAGTATTTATTTTGATAAAAATATATTTCCCTTTTGAAAAAAAATAATAAACTGAACAAATGAACTTCTAAAATGAAAATGACACCAAGATCGTTTTAAATTATTTTTACATCTTTCCTCTGTTAGGTTTAAAAGCGAGATACATAGGGGTGATTCTCGGGCAATGTAACTGCTTCCATCCATTTACTGTTGTCACCCTTATGCGAAAGGCTTTTCACAATTGTTGAATTATCAGCTTTAAAATTCAATTAAAAATCGAAATTTTAAGATAGAGACTTGAAATGAGGTTTATATGAATAAGAAAGCTTTCAGTTTCCAGATAATGAAAATATTTTCTTTGTAAGATAAAATATCGAGGAGCATCGATATTACATCCACATATGGGACGATATTTCTTGAAAAACTTTGTTTCATTTTTGATGAAAATATTAGTCTGTTTTACAATATTTTTAAACAAATGAAGTATAGTTTGAAAGAGAAATGTCTATAGTCTTAGACTGTAAAAAGATCAAAATTCTACGATCATTTTTTGGCGAGTTATCGTAATCTGAAAATGAAAAAGTCAATATTTTCCCACAAAACATAAGATAAAAATAAAGAAACTTAAAGTCCGACGAAAATGAGACATGCCTTACTTTGGTCCCCCCTTTTTTTCTGCATCCATTGGTATCGCTCTCGACCCCATACCCAGAGCGGTTTGGGAGGAGATGGCGTGACAAGCTTTTGACAGCGGCAGCGGGAGATATTTTTTTTTTTAGAATAGAGAGATTCTAAGAGCAGCCAATTTTTGTTTAAACCTTTACATGCGTTTTTCTGCATGATGGTTTTTTTCACCATTTCTCGTCTTTAAATTGCTATAAGTCAAGAACCGTTAAAGTAAAATGGTTCAAACTTGAACATGTCTATTTCAATTATTTTACTTTAATTTTCATTCAGCAAATTTTAGAAAAATTATTTACTTTTGAAAATAGGATTTTTAAAAAATAAGTTACATCATTTTTTTAAAAATTTTTTCTCTAAGTATTTTTAATTTTCAAAATTAATATTTGAAAAAATGCTGAATTAAAATTAAAACTTAAATATTTCTCTTTAATTAAATAAAAAATTGTTGAAATTTAACAAATAATATTTCGAGTTATAACTATTTTAAATTACCCCCATTATTTTAAAAACTTTAAATTTTAGAATTTAAAAAAAATTGTGAGAGGTTTTATGATGTGATTTTGTTTACAAATTATATGGTTAACTATCACAAAAAAATTAAAAATTTTAACTCAATAAATTTAAAAAAAATTAAATGTGTCCCGGACCTCTTTAAAGTAACATTTTGTTTGCATTCCTCCTACTAGCACAAAGGTATGATGTCTAAAGGAAACTTATTTTTATGAGATAAGGATTTATATAAAGGTGATTTCAAGACACACATTTCTCAAAATTTTGTTCCACATTGCCGATTTTCCTTTTCCTGTCTAAGAGTTTACTATATACGTTAAAAGAATAAAATGTCATTTACCGCAGGCTTCCACGATAATAAGTTGCCAAGCATAACTGTTGCTTGCTGTGCGATCTGTGCGCACCCTGCAGTACATCTGTAACTTTAGCCTACTTATTCCAGCATGGATGACTTCAAGATTTGCCAACTTAAAATGTTTATATTTCCCAGTACCCCCATCAAATTTTGAAGAGCGTTCATTTCTTCGGTTTTATTAAATTGATTTCAGAATTATTGGTTTAGAGTAAAAATTCTGAAAATATTTTTTCTTGATGCAAAAATTATCACGAGTAAAAGAAATCCCCATTAGTGTAATTAAAATAGAGAAAAGGACGTTTTTACAAATCCCAAAGATAAATATTTTGAAAACCTTTTTATATTTAAAAAAGAATAAAATTTTGTAAAGGGAGTTACAAAGGGGACCTTTAGCTTACGGGGCCCATTTTTCCGATTCCTTCTTTAGAACGGGAAGTTTCATACACCCTTTGTAAGAAAGGCCATTAAGGGGGATAGATATAATATATATATTTATATGTATGTATGTATATAAATAAATATATATATATATATATATATATATATATATATTCCTTCTTGGGCCTGTATTCTTGGGATGCATGCAGTCCCACCCCGTATGGAAAAGGTTAATGGTTTGATGGAGTTCTGCAGATATATCACGAAGCTTGGTTTAAAATTTCAAACTGTTCAAATATTTTTATACGTATCTTTACATAAAGCCATATTTACCGACAAAAGTAATACAAATTGTGTGTAAATAAAAGAAATAAATGTCCAGTATCCCGGACCCCTCAAATAACAAGGATCTGCGTCCATTAAGCAAACAAAACTAACTTAAGGCAAATTTCCATTGTTTTTGAAATGATTTTTTCCTCCTTTCAGCCAAGGCTGACTTCCAGTGAATTGAAACTATTACTCTCATTTTGGGCTCCTCTCTTGAATTCTAATTATATCCTAACTTTTTACTTTGCAAAGGTAATGAACACCATTTTTTTCTTTTGCAGGTTCACATGTATTTCAATGTACATTAGCACGGGCTTAGATCCATTTGGTCCGTTAACTCGCAAGCGATTTTTATAACATTTTGTTTCCTTTCCATCACATTGGAATTGGCTTACATCCATTTGGTCCGTTAACTAGCATTCAGTTTTTACGTAAAGAGTTCGTTTTCATGCCATCACAACTCGTAAATATAAAGTATACAGTAAGATTTATTCACAAAGTGAGGTAATTAAATTACTATACTGTGATGATGGAAACGAAAGAAAACTCCTTAGTCGTGAAGGACTTTGGTGGACAATGACTTTCCGTTATAAAATGAGGTGTTGCAAAATTTCAATAATGGCTTATTAAAGCAATATTTACGATTCTGAGATTATTTTGATTATTGTAACTCTCCAATTATTGAGAAAATCGAGTTAATATTTTTCACATAATCGCAAACCACTGAGATCAGGGAAATATGTTAGCTATTTCCCTAATGGTTAAGGCTGCTGTGTACTAACCCTATTGGATTCACTCATCTCAATGTTAACCTATGGTAAAAATGTGTCCAAGGATTGCCGACTTAGATTGAAAGATTTTTAACGTTGGATTACGTTCCTCCATAACGTGGTAATCCGTGGAAAAGCAAAATTTCAGACGTCCGTCGTCGCGAGTTATACGTTTGGCGCGCAAAACCCAGTCTGTATCGCTTGGGCAATGTAAGAAATTTGCCTTAAATAAACGACTGCCAGCCTTTTTGCATTTTATGCTTTAATTGCATTTCTAGGCTAAATACAGGCTATTAACAATATACATAAAAAAATTAAATTCGTGGGTTTACGGCATCGACGAGGAAGGTCGGATTCGAGCTGTCGCTGCACTCATTCAAGTCTATCTAGGTCCGACAGTATATCCTTGTCACCGGCTCCAGCATCACTCTGAATAACTTAATTTCTGAATCTCTGACGTGATTAACTCGCGTCCGGCGACTTTATATACCTTCGCTGAACAATCTCGAAAGGTCTGAAAAACGCCGTCTTCCTTTATTTAGTTACGTTCCCAGACGACTAGGCGTCTCCAGTCGTTAACTTCCTTTTTGTAGCTGACGAACTGCTCTGTGAGCTGTCTTTAAGCCCGTCTGCACACGGAGCAACTCAAAAGAAACTGATAACCGACTCAAATCACAAACCAGTCCGTAATGAGTCGCAACCTATGTATGTCGCAACCCGTCCCAACGGGTTTGTAACCAGTTGCGCCGTGTGCGTGGCTCCATTTAATTACATAGGTTGCGACTCATTACGGACTGGTTTGTGATTTGAGTCGGTTATCAGTTTCTTTTGAGTTGCTCCGTGTGCAGACGGCCTAACACTTCCGGTCTTTATGTCGCCAGGACCGTTTGTCTCCCGCCGTCTAAATCAATTAGATGCAAAAACCGCTCGTTGGTTGGTCTTCCCAGAATTTCGCCGCCCATAAAAAATCGCTATTGTACGGGAGTCGTTGCAGCAAGTAGTAAACAAATAAACAGAAAAGTAAGAAAATGCGTAAAAAATTAATTAATTAACTAATTAATTAAAAAATAAATAAATTTTAGTAAAAGAGGTAAGCAACGACAAGTAATCCTACGTTAATAACCCACGGTAGTTTCGTTAGAAAAGACTACCTGAAATTTTTTTTAAATTGTACTCTGTAATAGAGAAAGAAATTTTACACCTTGGGGCATTTTATTAAATGCAATTAATATTTTAAAATTTAAATCATTCGGAGAAAAATTCTGGTGTAGTGTTTTAAACTCATAAATTCCTGTGGTGGACGAAATTTTCAAAATGAATCCTGTTTCAAGGTGCAGAAATGTTCAGGCTATCTGAAAATACCATTTTTATTGGATTAACAGCTTTTATGTAGCTGGAAATAGCAGACAAATTTTCTCCGTAGGTTAGGTCAGCAAATCCAATAGCATTAGTACACAGCCTTAACATATTTAGCCTTAACATATTTATCCCGGAATTTCTAACGTCATTTAGAAAATCCAAGATATATCAACAGGATACAGGTGCCTGTTATTTTTAAAGCCTATTTCTACACGTTCGTTTGGCACGCTTTTAAGTCTCTGAATAGAGGCCATCAATTAAAAAGGCGAGGTCTTTATTATAGTCTGGCTTGTCATACAAAGCAGCGGCAAATGACGCAGCTTAATTATTAATAACTCGCAAGGGACGACAGGTATTGATTTTCAGCGCACAGTCTGAATCTAGCCTTTGGGGAGAAATTAATTAAAACGCAAATGATTTTCATCATTTTTAGGAAAAGTGGAGGGAATTGATGATGAAAACTAATCGTATAACTGAGGGTGGATAATTTATCACGAAAGCCCAGCATCTACAGCTCATAGACAGATAATCTCGGATACTTTTTTTTAAACTCTTCTCAGATTTGCATATTTAGAAAACTATCATGTCATGAAGCGTAGTAAATTATATTCATTATTGTTACTTATAATGGGTTTGGAGTAAGGTATATATAAGAAAGGAGTTGAAAACGTCTAGATGAGTTTGAGCTATTAAACTGCCTGTTCATATACATAATTTAACAGTACAGTATTGAATTTCTTGTAGAACTGTTTTGGAAAAGCTGCATTATTTATAAACGATTATATGTTAATAAATAATATGGCATATCCTAAGTTTACATGCTCGTGTGGGCTCAAGGTAGCCTAGTGGAAGTACGTCGGCTTTTGGTGCTGAGGGTGCTCGGATCGAATCCCGACAAGCGCCTTTAAATACCTCCGTGTCTAGGTCGGATATGAACAAGTTAAATCCGTAGACTGGAAAGTTCCTCTACGAGGTCATAGAGAATGGGAGAGGGTACGATCCCCCAGATGTACTATACTTAGTTCTGAATATATAAACTATACTTAGTTCGGAATTGAATGCATTGTTGGAAATTCTAGATTCCTAATTTGCAGCTTCATCTAGAGAATGATTGCAAGCATCATTTACTTGGAGTTAAAATAGAACCAAGATGCCTTATATAGCATGATGCATCGGGACAATGATCTGTTAGGAGTTCTAGGTGCTATCATTTATGTTGATGGTAATTTCACACTACATAAAGTTTCCTGGCTTTACAGTGGCATGCATTGATGGACTCTTATCTGTATTTTGCTGCATCTTGAACATATAAACTGTCATGGTGAAGACGCGATATGAAGACTTTCTAGATAATAGGTATTTTTAATCCTAGTTTTCTAATTTGCTACTTCATTTAGACAGCAATGATTGAGAGCATAATTTTCGCGGGGGTTAAAAAAGAACCAAGGGGCCTAAGATAGTGTGATACTTTGGGACAATTGTCTACTGAGAAATTCTAGGTGCTATCATTTATGTTGATGGTAATATGGCATTACATAAAATTTACTGGCTTTACATTGTCCTGCATTAATGAACGTCTTTTCTGTATTTTGCTGCATCTTGAGCATGTAAACTGGCATGATCAAGATGCCATATGAAGGCTTTATAAATAATAGGATTTTTTTTTTACCCGAGAAAAAATGCTTCACCAGGATTCAACGTAAGGGAAAACAAGGAGATAGAAAATGCAAGGTGATATTTTGGAAATATTCTGCTGGAAACTCTTTAATATCACTCTCGTGTTGATATTTAAGGGATAATTTAATGTAATATGGTATATACTCATTCCATAAATTCATGCGTAGTTTAAGGACCTTGTTCGCCTATATCTATCTGTGTATTATATATATATATATATATATATATATATATATATATATATATAATACACACATAGATATATGTAGATCAATAAATCAACAAGTATCCAGTTGCATATAAATAATTAGGAAAAATATACGAAAAGTGAGAGAAAGATAATGTAAGAAATAAATTATCTGTTGGATAACTTGCCTGGTCGACTTAAAAAAATATCTTGAAATCTATTACGAAAAGAAGTTCATTTCACTGATCTGAAATTAGCTTGTTATTTTATACATTATATTGTGACAGCTCTCTCGCTCTCAAACACAAACAAACAAACACACACACATACATGCACATATTGCCTGAATTTTTGCACGGGTTTAATCAGCTTATTTTGAATTTAAAAGTAAGATTTTAGAACAATGATACATGCTTTTAAATGCATCACGTTATTCAAATCATTCGTTATTTTTAGTGAAAATACAATCGAGTTGAGAGAGAGAGACGTGCAGTTCCACATCATGCCAGGGTCATGGATTAGGCGTGGCTCCTTTCATGGTTTTTAAACGCTTATAGAATGAGTAAACGGGAAAGACTTAAAGAGAGTAATAATAGTTAAAACAGAGCGAAAATTTATCGGCCCGGTCTTTTGGTTATTTTAAGGTTGTTTCCTTTGTAATTATTTTCAAAAGTATTTCCATATAATAGACGTTGCTACACGAGTTGAAAAATTATTGGAAATTTAGGAATCCAGATAAAGAGTATAATAATAGAACCCTCTGTAGGGAGTTGGCGTACTTTATGATGAACGTAAATTGAATAGCCCTTGAGCGAAGAACTGAAAGAGGCTTGTGTATGATAAAATTGTATCAGACATATGAATGACATCCCAGATTTAGTTACATTTTAGTGAAATGGGGCTCAACGTGAGAAGCTCTTTGAAATGTTCAGGGTTTTTTCGCCCTTTTAATTTTTTTATTTATGTCTTTTGTTTTATTTGTGTCGTATATCATGTATTTAAAAAATGATTTTCATAAGAAAAAATAATTTGTAGATCAATATTGAATTTTCAAAACTTTTTAGAAGTCATTTTTAAAATTATATCCTTCATGTTCGCAGGAGCATCCTTTATACAGAGGCTGTTCACACATTTTTTAGACGTTGTATATTGTATTCACAAAACTAAATTACATAAAATTCTTGTGTTTAAAATGTTCTATTTGACATCCCTTATTCTGAACTATCTTTCGACACCGCAATTTCCAGGATAATAATGCCTTTTGAAGTGTCAGAAGAGGTATTCTATCCCATTCCTCCTGAACAGCTTTCCAGAGTCCTGTAAGGGTTTTGGGACGACGTTTGGATAATGCAGATTTTAAAAGTCCGAAAGCACAAAAATCCATAGGTGATACATCGGGAGATTTAGTAGGGATATCAGTGAAGGGTATCGCCTTGATAACAGTTTTTTGTTCCATTTCTTTTAGGAAATTTACAGTGGATTTTGATGTGTGACTGCTAGCTTTGTCCTGATGGAGTCTCACAGATTGATGGCACAGTGGGTAAAGCGATGGTATTTCATTCAGAAAAATTGGCGATATATTATGTTCCTGATAGCATTTGGAGTTAATCTTACATTTTTTCCACTCTCTTTATTTTTAACTTGCCATTATAAGAAAAACCAGCAACAATCATGAATCCCTTAGAAAAACTTTCTTTCGATTCTCTGAACCATGTACTTAAATTTTTTTCTCCCCTTTTATGATAATAAATGGCTCTTTTTTTGTTGCAACCATTTAAATACACCCATGATTCATCTATTGTGACAATTGTTTTTCATTTTTCTTTGGATAAGTGTTTCTCATATAGAATTCTGCAGCATGTCCTGCGTTCAGCGATATGATTTGGAGGAAGACGATGCACATTGCGTTTTTTCGCTTTCTTAAGATTTAAATCAACGTTTATCATTTTGTTTATAGTGGACACAGAGCATTTTAATGATTTTTCAACTGTTATTTGAATAGGGGGATTTTCTTTTAACATTAAACAACGTACCTTTGCAATAGTCGAAGATATCCGTTTTTTCCTTGGATACTTGTTTGGAATTTTTGTCCCACTTGAGGCTCCAATTTGACGTTTTTTTCTTTCTTGTTGACGATATTACTTATCGACGCTTTAGATATCACAAAACCATGACTCTCACATTGTTTTTGGATAACGGAGTATGCATATTTCTCTTCGGAAAGAGCATAAATGTAGCCTTCGAACCACTGCTTTGTTAAAAACGCCATTTTGAATAAAAACAAAACTTTCAAGCCGCAGATGATAATTTTGACTTTTAAAAACATTGTACATTTGCAATTATTTCTTTTGCAGCAAACGATTTTTTATTACCGCTTACCAAAATCGTCTAAAAAATGTGCGAACAGCCTCTGTAGTTTTAGGGATCGGTTTTCCATTAAAGTGATTAGTGCACAGAAATAGAAATGCAAAAATGCAACGAAGGTCGTTCCCGTATGTTTTCCTTATATTTTCTTTATTTTCGGGATAATATTCCACTTTAAATCTTTATCGATCTTTCTTGTTATGTTAAAAAAAAAATCAGATCGTCTTATGATTTGAAGTTTTAGCATTTTGAAATATAAGGACTAGAGGAAAAATCCACGAGAAAAATCATTTCAAATACTTTAGCATAAAATTCTAAAAAAAAATCATGGGGAGAAAAAGTATTTTAAACTAATTTTATAATTTTCGGATCATTTCAAAACTCGAATATTACAGTGATGTCGTTGTATATTTCAAGCAAAAAGATATATTAAATGTGGTAGTTTATAAATTTTTTTCAAATTAAGGATAGTTAGTCCTTCTGAAAGAGGTTTTAATCAAACGTACCCCACCAGAGCTATATATATGACAATGTCTCTTACAGTTTAAGTTAAAATACCAATACTAGTATATTTCAGGCAAAAAGATATAGATAAGGTGGTAGTCTGCTATTTTCTTTTTAAATTAAGGGTAGTTAGTCCTTCTGAAGGAGGTTTCAATGAAATGTACCCCACCAGAACTATATATGACAATGTCTCTTACAGTTTAAGTTAAATAATAATAGTATATTCCAAGCAAAAAGATATAGGTGGTAGTTTATAAATTTTTTTCATATTAAGGGTGGTTAGTCCTTCTGAAGGAGGTTTTAATCAAACGTACCCCACGAGAGCTATATACAGGGTGGCTAATAAATACTGTGACAAATATCGAATCATTTAATTACACACAAATGAAATAGAAAATGGAAAATACAACAATATTATGAACATTATACATGAAAGTTTGCCATGAAATAATTTTACTCGAATCGACCGCCATCTTTATCGATTACTAAAGATAATCTCTTACGCCACTGTCCTATTGCGGCACGAATCATTTTATGACGTAATTTGTCCCATTCACTCCGTATGGAAGCTTCGAGGGAGTCCAAACTTCTGTGCTGCTTAGCATTTACTTTAGACTCTAAAATCCCCCAAATGCAATAGTCTAAAGGATTTAGATCTGGTGAAGAAGGTGGCCAATCTTCTTGCTTGATAAACTTCGGGCAATTGGCATGGAGCCATTCCTTTGTTGTTTTGGATCGGTGGGACGGTGCAGAATCTTGCTGAAATATCAAATTCTTTTTGGGATACAATCTGTTAGCATGTGGTAATAAACGTGTAGCCAATACTTCCTGTTTGTAATATTCAGCATTGATTTTTACCCCTTTATCGATGAATTTCAGAGGCAGTTTTCCATTGTGTGACACTGCAGCCCAAACCATAACAGAATTCTTGTTCTGAAAGCGTTTAACAGTTCGAAGATTTTCAGGTATATCCTCGAAGGTTGCTGAATATACAACATCATTTTTAGCATTATAACTTTGTTCTGTACAAAACAGCTTCTCATCAGAGAAAATTATTTTTTCAACACTTTTGCTACCGTGCCGGTTCAGCAATTTCTTACATCTTTGTAACCTTTTTACTATTTGTGCAGTAGTCAAACCTTGAACTTTTCTTTTGCGATAAGGGCGAAAACCCAGGTCTTCATTTATGATAAGTTGCATAGTTCTGCGACTGATGTTCTCTTCTGCAGCCATTTTATTTGCAGAACGTTGTGGATTTCTTCGTATCTTTTCACGAATTCTTTTGATACGTTCTTTTGTACGAACAGTGCGTGGACGACCGGACCTTGGTCGATCTTTACAGCTATTGGTATCCAATAATCGATTTATAGTCCTATATATAAACGTCCTATTAAAACCAAGGAATTTTAATTGCTTAAATATTTTACCTGCAGAAAATCCGCGATCAAAAAGCTGTTTAACCATTAACCTTTTGGCTTCCATCTTTAAAAATATTCTACATGTTTTACTTTAAACAAAAATTGTCTGCGTTTACAAAAAGTTGCCAATCACACAAATAGATAGATAAATTGTTTTTCCAAACGATTAAAATTAACTTTTATTTTTTGGAGTGTTACAGTATTTATTAGCCACCCTGTATATATATGACAATGTCTCCTACAGTTTAAGTTAAAATACCAATACTAGTATATTTCAAGCAAAAAGATATAGAAAAGGTGGTAGTTTACCATTTTTCTTTTTAAATTAAGGGTAGTTAGTCCTTCTGAAAGAGGTTTTAATGAAATGTACCCCACCAGAGCTATATATGACAATGTCTCTTACAGTTTAAGTTAAATAATAATAGTATATTTCAAGCAAAGAGATATAGGAAAGGTGGTTGTTTATCTTTTTTTTTCTAATTAAGGGTGGTTAGTCCTTCTGAAGGAGGTTTTAATCAAACGTACCCCACCAGAGCTATATATGATAATGTCTCTTACAGTTTAAGTTAAATGTTAAAATACCAATAATACTTCAACAAAAGAAAATTGACATTGTATAAATTTTAGCGTGATACAGTTCCATGCTTTTAGAGATAGTTGAAAATATTGTCTAAAATCTAAGCAGGGAAAAAAACAATGTTTAAATTTTCCTTGTAGTTTCCTTTAAATAGTCGGAATTTTTTAGAGAAAACCAAACCACTGTCTAAATGACTTTTTAACTAAATATAGAATGGACAAACAATGGTAAGCTTTTAGGTTTCAATGATTTGAACATCTCGCTATCATTTTCTAGGGCAATTTCAGGAAAACTCTAATAATTCCATTTAAACAATGCAAAAAGAAATGGTATTCTTTTTTGAAAATTTGGTACTCCGTTCAGCTAACATTCAAAATTTAGGATAGGAAGGCATGGCATGCTTTTCAAAATTCCCATGTTTCTTATTCAACAGGGATGTAACTAGCGTAAAAGATAAAATTATGATCGTGTGATTCCTTCGATGAAAATTCAACAGTGGCCTATATAAAGATCTGATTGAATTCTTAATTTTATGGATGCAAATTAAAATTTGCAGCATCTAAAATATTTATATTTCATAGTAAAAATTTTTAATTTGATTTTAGTCTTAAAAAAATCTGAAATGCTAAAATAAAATTGAATGTGATTAAATTCTACTTAAAGTAAATTTAAATGAATTTTAGAATAAAAAATAGCAATTCAAAATAATGTTTATCAATTTTAGAATTTCTTCCCAAATTTTGAGGCATTCATTTCCAGAGAGAATTGAAATAATACCAGTTTATTTCTTTGATTACACAGTAGTGAATAACTGAATCTCAGAAAACTTTCAATAAAAGCGAATTCATCTTCAAAAATGAAAGTTAATGAGGAAGCACTTTTTTTAAAGTTAAAATTGAATAGATCAGCATTAAATATTGCAGCCAAAAAATAGCGATCGAGGTATTATTCTAACAAAATAAGATTTCGGACAAGCATATGTAAATTATTGTTTAAATAATATGCGAACTATGGCAAATTTGTTTTATTCCTTTATAAAATATATGTTTTTATCACAGTTTCTATAATGCTGCATGTTAAAAATCAATAATAAATTTAACACTTGTAACAAAGAAAAGCATCGCAACGGCTTGAAACAATTTCTCTTTGATCATTTTTCTTTTTGAATACTTTTGAAATGTAAACATTCATTACTTTGAATAGAACAATAACAGAATGTTTCAAGAAAAAAAATTTAATTCACATATTCTAAACTATATAGATAGACTTGAATTTGTATCTTGAAAAAAAAAAGAAAAACCTCAGTCAAAAACTGTTTATAGTTAAGGATGCATATTTTATCAATATATCATATTGATAAATATTGATATAATGTTTTATTGAAGAATACACACACACAGATATATATATATATATATTTCGTGTATGAAAAAGTACTTATAACTGTGAAAATAACTTTGAATTTACTTCGAAATTTTCCTTTTCGAATGGAGGGAATATAATACGGGGATCTTTATACAAACTTGAATGTTATGATTTTTTTTTCTTTCGATCTGCCACAATTAAAAAAACCTTTTCAGATATTACCTTTTCAGGCAACACTTAAGATATACCTGTATCTGTCAGTGTTTGTATGATAGTTAATGGTACAAAATACTGATTTTAAAAAATATATTCTGTTTTCCAAAGCTCATATTTTTCTTCTATTTGATACTAAATCTCAGACTTTGTTTGTCTGTATACAGCTAAAACGTCACAAAATAGTGCCATCTTCGTGAAATATGTTGTCATCCAAAATCAAAAGAAGAAATCAGAATGTATTGAAATTCAGCTATGGATTACAGAATTACAAGTACAGTTCAAAGCTTGGGGACCATTATGTTTAAGTCAACCATGAATAAAAAAATGAGTTCATTGTAAGATATACTGCTGCCATCTGTTGGCAAAAAATTTTTTTTCGATTGTGGCAAAATTATCCTCAGAGTAACTTTGATAACTCGCATTACATGAAATTTCAGCGATGGAGTTAAAAATATGACCCAACCAAAATAATTTGTAAATCTTAGAACTCTATTCAGTGATTTGGAGCTTTCAAGGATTTTATTGTTCCCAATACTCCTGAGAAAATTCTGTTTTAACCATCTAAACCAGTAATTTCCAATCAGTGTGCCTCGGCACTTTAGGGTGCCATGAGATCGGCTGGGGGTACCAAGAGATTTTTTTTATTTTATTTGGATAAACAAAACACATTAGTAGGCCCCACTTTAAATAAATATTAAGTTGGATTAATTACTCTCGCGTCCGATAGATTGTGATACAGATCAATGCACTCGTTCCTGAGGATGAATTTGCTATCCTACCACCCACAACTTGTTAGGCCTGGTATCAAACATTTGAGGTCTAAGCATCCATCGCAAATCTCACATTAATAAAACAAAACTCCTTCTAGCGATTTCTGTTGTATTCCTGTAGAGTAATTCTGAACAGAATCCCATGGCTATTTTTGAAACTGCATTAATATTATCCTATTCTGAGTCTGTTACTGTATATTTTAATCAATGAACAAAATCATTAATGGAGTAACATTTATTTGGATTTATAATTAACACGTTCCTGATATAAATTTCCCGTTAATTTAACAATAAAAAAATTAAAATAACTAAAATTATAAAAAAGGTTGCCCCAAGTTGCTAATTTTATTCTCAAGGGTATTGCAAACATAAAAAGGTTGGGAATACCTGCTCTAAGCTTCCGAGCTTTTTTTTTTTTTTTTTAATAGGGTAAAATTCAGATGGGTCTGAATTTTACCGTTGAAAAAAAAGGGTAAAATAACCTTAGAATACGCACACACACACACACACACACATATATATATATATATATATATATATACATATATATATATATATATATATATATATATATATATATATAAATAAATAAATATATATATCTATATATATATTATATATATATATATATATATATATATATATATATATATACATATATATATATATACTATATATATATATGTATATGTTACCGGCAAAGTATGATTGTATATAATGCCGGACGTTTTAGGCAAAGTATGAAATATGAGAATTATTACATACTTTCCCTAGGCATTGTATATAATACCTAGGCATTCTATAGAATGACAAATGCTATTTAGGAAAAGTATCAAAAAAAGATTCTGATAAGGCTATTATATAATTGATGTGCATTCCTCAAAAATACAAATGTTATTCTGAAAAAATGAGATTGGCATTAAAAAAAAAATTATTCAAAATACGCAAAGAAAAATGAAAGTTGTACAAAATAAAATTTATGCCTTTGTTATTAAGGAAACAAAATTTTCATATAAAAAATAAGAAATTAAAATTTACCTACTTGTTGAAACATGGTAGGTTTGAATGACATTTTAAATTACATTTCATTATATTTTTCACGCAAAGACATTTCATATTTTGGCACTTTGTTTTACACATACATTTGACGAATCCTTGGCCGCTTCCACTAGACTGAGCAATTGCAACTGACTGAAGAGGAATTTCGTGGTCATGAATATCTTCAATTCTAAGCAAGTTCTTAGGGCATAGAGGGAATTGTGATCTCGCATATAGTTGTTTTAAAATTCCCTCAGAAGGTCCAAGTCGGTAGAAACCATCCTCTGTCACACTCATTACAACTGCCAATATATTGCGCGAATCACCTCGCTCCTTGTCGACTCAGGAATAGGAACTCGCTCAGTAGTTCCCAAAGAAGCGGTGGGAAATTTTTTTTTTTCCGAATTCATTTTAATTTTTTTGGCCTGTATTTCTAGATTGATTTTAGAATTTATTTTACCTTCAATAACATTTTCAAATTTGTAACAAAGGGTGCGCAAAATATCCATTTCATCATCTTTACTAGCATGGCCACAGAAGGCATGAATTTTTTGACGACACTTTTTGCTTGCAAGTGCGTCACTCGTTTCTTTTAAACACACACAACGGGTATCAGAAACGGAAACCTCTTCGATAAGCATGTCTTCATCATGCTGGTTTAATCCACTATCGACTATAATCTCCTCCATGTTTTTTGAAACAGGTTCTTTATCTTGCATAATCTGATTAGTTTCACCTTTTTCCATTGTTTGGACGATTTCTATTACTTTTCTAGCTGCTCATCTGTATTTGTCTTTTAAAACATCTTCGGGTCGAAAAGACGTTGTAAGCCCTACTTTAGGTTTGCAGCCAAAGAGAGCTTCGTATGGTGTTCTTCTGATCCCAGAATAAGCTCTATTTTTCATAAATTGAACGAAACGCAGTCCTTCCCTCCAGCGGTCAGATTTGTTGTCCTGCATCCAAGTACAGAGCATATTTTCGATACCTTGATTAGCTCTTTCGACACTACCCTGGGGTTGTGGCGAGGCTTCCCATGGACTATCTTCAGTGCTGGCCAAAACTCCTTCAAGCTGGTCACCACATTATTGGCAAATTACCTACCATTGTCAGACTGTAATATAGATGGCGCTCCAAGCAACGAGAATATGTCCACTAGGTTGTAGGCTACTTCTTCAGCTCTCTTTGACGTTAGAGACTTTAGAATCACAAATTTTGTGAGATGATCTTCGAACACTATAATAAATTTGTATTCTCTATCTGGCTGAGACTGAAAGTCAATAAGATCTACGTGATAACGGGAATTAAATTCGGAAAATATCATAGGTTTCACAAAAATGCCCTTTTTAATTCCTTTCTGTTTTTTGGCAAGGTTCACAAAGGTGGATGTACAGTTTAATATCATGACGTGTAACGTTTTTGCATTTGGTTGAAAGTTCTTTCAACATTCTATTACGTCCTCCGTGTCCAATAACCAAATGAGCTTCATGAAGTACGAGAGATAACTCTGAGTCCGTGTCGTAATACTGTATAGTACTGACGCCTTCTTTAACAGGATAAATGAGTTTACTTTTGTTTTCCACAATCATCATATCATAGCGATTCAGCCACCAATAGTCCTTGGGTTCCTTATTAGTAGTCATTTTGGCTTTTGTGCATCATTTATTAAATTCTGGTAAGTAGTTACTATTTTTGCAGCATTAGTGCCCTTTACACGTACTCTCTTTCGCGAGTGCTTGGAGCGTACAGGATTGCGCGTGAGAAAACTTGCAGTACGCTCCAAAACAGCTTTCCCTTCCTCTCCGACACCTTCACACGTGCACTCAATCGCGCGGAATTGTGGTTTCACGTGAGAAAGAGCGTACGTGTAAAGGACGCCAATAACTCTAATTTTGGACAGTTCATCGTCGAATCGTTGTTTCATGTCTATAGACCATGACTTCTTCTCCAACACTACAGTTTGCTCCTCCATTTTCATGCATCACAGTAAAAAACTAATTTTTTGTTGAACAAATTTAAGTAAAATTGCGTATTTTGACACTCCTGAACAAACCGCAAAGTGCAATTGACAAATTCTGAGCCTGAGGCGCGCGTTAAAAGTCGAGTGCCTTGCCACGTGATATTCGAAACGAATCGGAGATGTATTTCATACTTTGCCGGTTTCTCATTTGGCATTCTATAGAATGCCTCGGAAATGTGTGAAATATGAATCGTTTCATACATTGCCGGCTAGTTTTAGGCATTATATACAATGCCTAGGCATTCTATAGAATGCCAGATTTCATACTTTGCCGGTAACACACACACACACACACACACATATATATATATATATATATATATGTGTGTGTGTGGTGTGTGTGTGTGTGTGTGTGTATATATATATATATATATATATATATATATATATATGTGTGTGTGTGTGTGTGTGTGTGTGTGTATATATATATATATATATATATATATATATATATATATATATATATATAAGGGTAAGGGTACAGTTTTTTTTACCGTTTCAGTAGGGTAAAATTCGTTTTTAACGAATTGTTCTATTCTCTACTTTCTTATTGAAAAGCGACAAAATTGTACTATATGAGACACTTTTAAACACCAAACTGTGAATGGAATAATTGTCACAAACACCTTTCAAATTGAATATATGTGACCTAAAAATACGTCTCCAACGCTTAGAGCAATGATTCTCAACCTTTTTAGTCCCGGTACACTTTAAATAATTTAAACATTTTGCTGCACACTAACAATAAAATAAATTTAAAAAAAATTTGCTGGAATAATTGATTGATGTACCTATAATATGCAGTGTGTACATAAATGAATATCCCAACTTTGCTGGACTATTGAAAGAAAACTACACAAAGTACAAACTTGCTGTTCATGGGAAAGAAAAAACAACAGTTGAAAGTTTAAATTCGACACAGTTATAAGTGTTCAAAGTGCGCCCCTTTAGTAATACGAAGGATATAGAGGTGGTACGAAAACTCATCCCATACTCTTTTCAGCATGTCTGTTGTGACGGTTTGAAAAGCTGCAGATATGCGTGTCTGAAGTTCGTCAACGTCATTTGGTAGCGGTGGAACAAACACCTGATGTTTGATGTAGCCCCAGACAAAAACTCAAAAAGTTTGTACTTCGTTTAGTTTTATTTCAATAGCCCTGCAAAGTTGGGATATTCATTTATGCACACACTGTATTTTGTAAAAATAGCATACGGAATAATTTCCATTGAAATATAAAATGAAATTGCATTAGAAGTAAAAAAAATGTTTATTTTAAATACATATTACATTTAATGCGAAATTTGAGCTTGTTGTTTTTTGATAACTTCATTTATATCTGAGGGTATAAAGAATAATACTGCTCTCCTTTCGGGATCCAGATTTAAAAGTCTGGATCATTTTTTCGTTTTTATGTTGGTCAGAACCGAAAATCCCAATTCGCACAAATAAGATGTGGAAAACTGTAATAACACACTTAAAGCATTTTGTGATATTGTCGGATAACTGTATCTAAGATAATTCCACAACCAATTAATTGATTCTTCTGAATCAATTAATTGGTTGTGGAATAAAATCTCGGCTATTACACACCGAAATTAGTTCGTCCTCTTCTTTCAAAGTTAATTCATACACCGACGTGTTGTTTATCACAAAGGGATTTTGAATCCAATCCAGTTTTTTTATTTTTAAATTCGGAAAGTAATGAACAATTCTTTGCTCAAGTATTGTTAAATGATCATTAACTATTTTATGAATCATTTTATAACAGCCTTTTGAAACTGACTCAAACTTTTCTAAACTAACTTCTTGTGCTTTATTCTTCCATACAGATTTTTTTTTTTTAAACCCAATAATTTACCGGTTGAGTTTAAAATATTTTCTTTCGGTCTTTGCATACACGTATTTATGTTATTAAAAATAACAAAAATATCAGATAAGTAAGCTAGCTTAGCACACCATATTTTGTCATCCAACAAATCAACAAAATCATCATTTTCTTGTTCAAAAAATATCTTTATACCGTTTTTCAATTAAAATTCGGGAGATAAAACTTTCCCTCTGGTCAACCACATAACTTCCGCGTGCAGTAGCAACGATTCGTATTTAAAGTCCATAGCCTGGCATAATTGACTAAATAGGCGACATTTAATGGTCTTGATTTTATATAATTAACCATTTTAACACATCGTTCCAGCACTATTTTCAATTCTGATGGTGATTGTTTTGTAATGAGTGTTTCCCGATGCAAAAAACAATGGGTAACTAATAAACGTGCGTTATGTTCCCTTACATGTGCTACAAATCCTTTTATAGATTCTGACATAGCCGGAGCACCATTTGTGCTAATACTAATGCACAAATTCAACGAAATTTTAATTTGTTGTAATTACGAATTAATTTCATCAAAAATATGTTCTGTTGTGAAATTAGATAAATCACTACAACATAAAAATTGATTAATTATATCATTATCGTGAAAGAATCGGACCAATGCAATTAAGTGTGCTTTTTCACGTAATATCAGTTGTTTCGTCGATTTGTAGAGCAAAATTTGAATTTGCAAGAGTTTTAGCAGTATTTTCTTCGATATTTCGGGACAAGTCTATAATTCTGGGATGAATTGTGTCATTTGAAAGTGGTATTTTACAAATATCAATTTCTGCTGATTCACCGATCATTCTTTTTATCACCGCATTTACACAGTCGCGATTGCGGCGAGTCTAATTGCGGGGGGGGGGGGGGGGGGGCGGATGTGTAAACGGTGTGCACGCCGTTTTTCCTCGCCAATCGTGGTGCTCGCTTCGGGAGCAGTTTCCTGGCACGAGTCAAAGGGGCGAATGGTGCCAGATTTCAGACGACTGGCTGACGCAAGCACAAATGACAACAAGAGGCGCGAATGTGAAAACGGTCATTTGCGTCGATGCAGGGGCTTGACGAATGTCTCGCCAATGTCTTGCAGGTGGCGCGATCGCGAATGTGTAAATGCGGCATTTTAATTTTACGACAAGCAGATAATATAATTTCTTCGGCCAAGTTATGAAGTTTTAAGAGCAGTTTAAGAGCAATTAATCCCGCCACTGCATAAGAAGCTATCTGAGCTTTTACAGACATACTACATTGCTTTTCAAAAACATTTTCTTTATTGGATCTTGCAAATAATGATTTATGAAAGTAGTTTTTGTCTTATGATACAAGGGAAAAATGATTCGTGTGCAAGTGACGTTGGAGCCTGCTCGGAAACATTGCACTGTTTGACAATTTACAACCACATACCACACACTCGGGAACAGTTTGATAATTTTCCGCTGTAGATATAAATCCAAATTTTAAGAATTTGGATTTTTACGATGAACGTTACATTTTTTAGCGGAGGTAACATCTTCACTCGTACTGGACTCGGGCTCGCTAGCCTGATCACTAACATCATCATTTTAGTCGGTAACCTTTCTTTTTTTTATCAATTTATCCTGTTTAGAGGGTTCTTATAAAATAAAAATAATTTTTTACATGTTTTTATTAACTCGCTTTCTTGTTTATTTGTGTGTTTGTGTGTTTGTCCAGTTCAAATCTTGCAATCGATTTTTAACTAACTTCCCGACTAGCTAGACATTTGAAACTTTTAGAATAGCTCAGAACACGATGACAATGCATTATTTTAATACTTTTAGCCATCTTTAAGCAGGATTGAATTCATTTTCAGTTAATTATGTTTTGTAGACTGGTGCAGCCATCTATTGGCCGGTACGGGAAAGAAAAGTTAAACGCAAGTTAACTTCCAATTAACTTCATTTTCTTTCAAGTTGATGGGATAATTCACCAAAAAATTTTTTTTTTAAGTATTTATTAACATATAGAATTGTCAAGTTTATATAATTCAATAGAAAATTTAAAAACATGGTATATCAAAAGTTCTTTTCATTTTGTAATTATGTCAAAAAATTATTAAAAACGATATATCGTATATTACCTCTGAACTCGTTTGACCCCGAGAAGGGTTGC
Source organism: Dolomedes plantarius (assembly GCA_907164885.2). Classification (NCBI taxonomy): domain Eukaryota; kingdom Metazoa; phylum Arthropoda; class Arachnida; order Araneae; family Dolomedidae; genus Dolomedes; species Dolomedes plantarius. Next base: position 154,360,346 of record OU015498.1, on the reverse strand, counting down.
TGCCGTGGAGCATATCAACATTCACCCGTTGAACCAAGTCGCCAATCGAGTACTTTCCACCCCAAAAATGAAATGAACTGTTCCGTTACTATGGCTACAGCCAAAGCACAGACATGCATGCGTCTTTAGCTTTTCTCGTGGTGACAGAACGGTATATATCTTTATTTGGGTTAAATCTAGAACCAGTCCAGAACAGTAATACTCATGCGTATTAGTAATGGTTCAGCCAGTCCCCGCTAGGAAGATAGAACTGATTGAACTACTTGTCTGACGTAGCTATTAAATAGGTACTCGCAGTGGCGGCACACTTCAAGAATGTGCCTCGGCACAGTGGTTGAGAATCACTGGCTTAGAGGTATAAGAAACTTCCCAAATACAAGTGTTTCTTATTTTTATCGCCGATTTCGGACTTTAAAATTTCTTTCGATTAATAAGACATGCATTTCAGACCAAGATTACTCCTTTAAGAATCTTGATTCTTGGATATAAACAAGAGTTCGTGTACGCGTTTCGAGAATTCGTATACGCGGGGGGGGGGGGAATGTCTTCACCAAGGAAAAAATCCGCCGTACTTTGTAACAAAGTGCGATTAGAACTTTCCACTGCAACACTAACGTAAACTCTGTATTAAAAATTCAATTACATCGTGCTTATTTATTAATGTGTTTTTCCCCCAGACTTTTGTACTGGTTCTTATTTAATTCTTTTTATAAAAGTGGGATGCTAAATATTTTTCCAGTAGTTTTAGATGAATGCAACGTTATGAACTAATACATTTTTTATTAATCTTAGATGAATGCTCGATAAAGAATATTTATTCATTTGCTGTTCTAATTTCAGCTGAATTCGTCATTAAGAATAGATAAGTTTTGTCGTAATTCATACATAATTAAGAAATTCTAGATTTTGGTGTAATGTAAGATGCATGCATAATTAAGAACATATGTTGTCGTTATCTCAGAAATTTTATTTAGAGCAAGTAGATTTTCAAGTAATCTCAGAGAAAAATGGCTTAAAGAACATATATAGATTTTGTTGGGTACTCAAATTAAAGCCCTTAGATATACATATCTGTTAAAGAGCACTTTTTCCTTCTTGATTTCTACAATGCCACACAATCGCGTTAAAAAATAGGTTGTGGGTTAAACTATTTAATAACAAATGTGGGGGGAAAAATTTGGAATCATTTTAATACCAGGAAGAAAAAGTTATCTGCGTATTTTGTCGTTGTAAATATCTTTACAATGTTACAATACACAGAAAAGAATTTTGAATAAGATTTATGTAGATGTGCGTCTTCGAGCATAAACAGAAACGAGTGATGGCTGGGTAAGGGAACTTCTGCAGGGAAAAATATTGTTAGAAAATATCTCTTCTGACAACTGCATAGAAAATAAAACGATATGAATAGAAATATGACGGAAGAGTGTCTTCTGTTATATGAAATGCATTTATATATCGTCAAATAAACAGACTTTTTGAAACTGCTTCACTATGAGTTTATTTCTATCAGTAATGTAGCGGTATATGTAAAAAGTAAGGAAGCATTGAGAATTTTCATTTTTTTCGTATTCTTGCACGGATATGAAGCAATATTTTAGGGAAATTTTTTATCGTGTTTATCGTCAATACGTACTTTTGTACACGGAATTTGTGATCAACGTGTCCAGTACTTAAAACATTTCACATTATACGTATCTATGTTGAGTATCTATGGATCAATTTTTTTTCTGAGTTTTTATGCAGGCATCTACAATCTACGGTTTACAAGATATATGCTGAAATCCATCCATAAACTAATCTTTAAAGTAAGTAAGTTAATTGTTAGTTTCCTGCTCTAAATTCCGTGCTAAAATGGCCTTAGAGAACGGTATTCTCATTCCCAATGTAAGTGGAAAGGGTTAGAACATAACGTTCTTAGAGCCTTTTTACTAGTCGAATAAGAACTGCTTTTAAGCTATCCAGAATGCTAAAGTTTGGCAAATATTTAAATCGGACGACCTTCAAGCCACTCTATTGGAATTTGTCTGTAGGTTATTTGATCATCGTGAAGATCTCGTACCAGACCTCAGTGAGCCACCATCCGAACGGAGTTGCAAACTCTAGGCATAAACACCATGCTTCAAATAAACTAACGGTTCTGTAGGAAGAGGATCATATTATTTAGCTAAAGTATTTCTTATTAGCCAGAAGTTACTAATCATGTAACTACACATGCTTACAGTTGTTTTTCAATGATGTACCAAAACATTTGATAGGGTAACGGAACCCCAGTAACCTTTTGATGAATGGCAATATTTATAATGACGTATGGGTTGTCACTTTCCCAGATACTGCAATGATGACCAGACGGTAGTATGTCCCTTTGGATAATCGATAGTGGGGCCAGAAACAGTAAGGCATATTTCTGACGAAGTGGTAGATCCCCAAGGTCAAGGTAAGGAAATAGGGTTTACGGAGTTCCCATCAATGCGAAGCATTGCACTGCTTTCACCTCCGAATGGATAATGAATTAATAAACTTATAGTAATTTTCCGAAGTAAACGAGTTGCCAAAGATGAATTTAGAAAAATCGGACGGCTGCCTCCCGGTCCTAGCTTTGGCCTGCGACTGAAATTCCGTTTCCAGATACAGCAGGGGTAAACCGATAACTGTGCGCTAAACAGCAGCTACCTTGACGATGACTTTCGCTAAATGGAACGGAATGACAACTTCCAATCATGAGATTGAGTATTGGACCACTGGCTCTATTTACAGGCAGGACAGTGAACCAAAATCGGTTTCCCAAAAGGGAGGTTTTTGGAATATAAAAGCAATTGAGTTAAGATAAAAGAAGGAATTAAACGATTTAAACTTTATTTATGTAGAGTCTAGCTTCGTAAGGAGATAGGTTGACCAACGCGTGCCCAGTTTCACGGGTCTTTGTAGTATGACGTGAAAAGGAAATTACAATTTGGATTAAGAAGCTGAAGAAACAAAATGTAGGCTTGGCGGCCCCTGAGTATTGAAAACATTGATGAAAAGAATTTAAAACATTTGGGTTTCATCAAAGCTGAAAGCCAATAGAAAATAATAATATAAAATATTTATGATTCTCATAAAATCAGAGAAATCACCAAAAAAAAATACAATATCTCTTAACTTTGCATCCAATCTCGAAGGTTAAAAATATTAATGCATACCTGAAGCTACATGATAAGCATATAAATTCACCTGCATGATAAACATTTTTTCCTACAGGTATGTATTATAAAGAAATTTTTACCGCAGACTAAAGAGGGAATAAAATTTGCCCGAAAACATGTTGGAATGGTTTATATATATATATATATATATATATATATATATATATATATATATATATATATATATATGTGTGTGTGTGTGTGTGTAAGTAAGTAAGTAAGTAATATCTTAAATATTATGCCCTCCATTATAGCATATAAACTCCTTTTCTTAAATCCAATCCCCGGTAATATTAATTTATCGCTTTAAAATCCTTAGCCACAGAAATTCCCATGAATCGCATGCATTTGCATTTCTACACGGGTATATGTCCATATTCAGGAGTGGGTTAGCTTCGCGAGCCCCCTAAATCTGCTGACCCTACAAAAAATAGCCACTTGTTTTTTTTTTCGCCATCTCGCATTTAATATTGAAAGCTGATATTCTGAGCCGTTATTCCGGAATGAACGGATGTATTTTCGCTCTAATAAACGATGTTTTAAGAAGTTTGGCCCTACTGCATTTAAATCTAATTTTTATTCCTTTCAGACTGAGTTTAGCTCCAACCATGTAAATATGAGCTAGTTTTCCCTTTCAGGTTATAATTTAAGGACGTGATGTAGTGGGGATATTACGGATATTACTTACTTGCTTATACACACACACACACACACACACATATATATATGATAAATATGCATGCATTGAGACACTTTCTGTTGCTTTTTAGCGAACGAAACTGGCTTTTCGAAAACACAGAACTGCATGTCTATTCCCAAGTATCAAGCAACAGTATAAAACGTAAGGAAGAGTTATAAAAACATATTTATTGCTTTTGCTAGTAGATAGATTGAAAGAGCCAAAACGGGGACACCATATTGTAGTGTTCTGGATTCAGATGTTGATTCTATTCAGTTCTTTCTGGATACAAAATCATAAATCAATACATTTCTAGAAAACAACCAAGAACCGAAAATGTTTTGATAAAAAGTCGTAGAATACGTTTTGCATTTTTTTGTTTTAATATTCACCGAAAAAACAGTATTTAAAGAAAAAAAATTCCTAATGTCTTATATGTTTTCTTCGTTTTAAATTTTTATATTCTTTTTCTCCTTTGTTCTACTGTTGCATCGAGTTAATTTCAGTCCTTCGCCTTTATTAACCTTAAGCTTTGTGGCATTGGCATATTTGACTATAGAGAATTTTTCCTTCCTGTTAAGCGCAAATGACCGTATGAAAACTATTTGTACATATATTTTGATAATATCCTAATAAACCAATTATAATCAGAGAAGTTTGGATTCTTTCATGAATAAAAATTATGAGGAAAATTTCACGAGGAAAAATTCTAAGACATGAGAATCTTATTACGTAAGAACGTCCTCTTAACGTCCACGTCTTAACGTCCCACCTGAGAGAGAAAGAACCTCAAAGAGCCCATTGATTATAGTTCGGTTCAGTATTTTTCTTGTGTTTTAAGGATAAAAAGCACATCTTAAATAAAAAGAGATGCACTGTAAGGTCAAATTTGTGTCGGAAGTTCCTTTCTGATTTGCCCGAACGCTGTTTCAGGCCTACAAAAAATCCTAGCTGAAACTCTAAATCAATGATGGTTTTCTTCCAATGAGTTTATTTTTAAATAAAATTACTTTTAAATGAAATTATTCCCGTTTATATCTGCACACAAAATACATCTCAACGAAATGTGGGAACATCCTCTGAAATCTGGACACGAATCCTGAGTTTTGCAGACTGCAACGTCCTCTGTTATTTCGAAAACTGATCGCAGTCGGGGAATCCAATATTCAGTCTTCAATAAACTTGTGTGTGTTTACTTTTTCTCTTTATACAAAAGAGCTTTCGATATTTTTAACAACAAAGTTGGGGGTCCTTTCAAAACACGCTGTATATATTCTTTTGTTTCACCAGCCTTTCAGCTACAGCCGTCTTCTCTTGTTAACCTGCTCTATCCTTTTATTTATTTTCAACAAAGGCTTGGGATGCAACGCAATTGAATGGAAGAAAAATGTTGCGATTGATGTAGCAGAACTCTCATCGCTCTGTCTTACATCCTTTTTCTTCCCTCTAAAATATCGAAGTAACTAAAACCACATGTTACAAATTAAAAAATGAAACTTCAAAAATTTCAACACATTGCATAGTTTATTATTATCCACCTTACAGTCACGGTTGCAAATATTTCTTTCTTGTTGTGAAATGTTCTTGAAAAGTTTCTTTCTACTTCAAATTGGGTTGTCGTGGAATAACATTTGTTGCAGGGGAAATGCATTTAATTTTTGGTAAAGTCATAATAGAGAGAACTAGTGACATACACACAAGAGAGATCTAAAGGGGTCGAAGGTAGGGGAAGGGGACTTTGGCCACACCTCCAAAAGGATTTAACCCTCCTTGAAGAAATTCAAGAAATGTATCATAGCCAAGAATTCATGAATCAGGCTTCGAGCGCCATATTTTTATTCATTCAAGAACATCAACTAAATACACACTTCACAAAAATCGCGATGCAGCCAGGTGGCGCTACCTGTACGCCAAAAAATATATTTTTTTTCAATTTGCAACACTCCGACCCTTTCAATTTGCACAATCGACCCTTTTTCAAAATGGACCAAAATTATACCCCTGCGTAGAGCCTCGGCCAAAGCAGTTGCTGATGCATTTACACATAATTATGTTTTGCGATATGGTGCCCCTGTAAAAATTATTAGCGATAACGGTGTTCAGTTTGTCAGCGAAGTTTTCACAGACCTGTGTCGCAGGCTTCAAATAAAACATGCAAAAATGGTCACTTATAGACCACAGTCGAATATTGCGGAGCGGGTAAATCGCAATGTAGTTAAAATGATTCGCGCATTTATACAAAACAATCATAAAACATGGGATCAACATATACAGCAGTTTGCGTTTGCATTACGTTCGGCCGTCCACGACTCGACAGCCAAAACACCTGCTGAAGTTTTTCTAGGCAGAAAGATTATCACCCCTTTACACAGTCTATTCTTCGTACCGGGGCAAGCGCCTCAATTTCAACTAGCTGATATTCAGGAGATGCTTCGCGAGGTCAAGCAAGTTAATGACCAGATGCGGAAGCAACAGAAGATGTACTACGATAAAAATCGTAGGGAGGAAAAATTTGAAGTTGGGCAATGGGTTTTAAAAGCCACCCACTCACTATCTAACGCCAGTAAAGGCATAGTCGGGAAATTTTGCCCGAAATTTCAAGGTCCGTACCAAATAAAAAAGGTAGCAGGCCCAGTGGTTACCTTACAAGAAGGCCAACAGCAAGTTCCCGCAAATATAGACCAGATTAAGAGGTATATAAACCGTGCAGACTATACCCTGTTTTCAAATCAAGTCCTACCAGGTTCACAAGGTTCACAAGATGCTGGACCCTCGGGGGTCACCAACGAACATGGTCCTTCCCGTACTCACGATTCCGGTGATGACCTGCATGAGGGAAGCAGCTCCTCTCCTGCACAGGAACCCCAGTCAGGAGTTAAAAGAAAGACTCCTATGGCTTCTCCATCGTCGGCGCCTGACTCTCAGCCGTTCGAACATCCACGCAAGCGAGGGAAGCAGACGCAAAGGAAACGGAAGATCTCTGCCGCCCAACAATATCCTCCTCCCAAGAGACCTCCTGTCCATCGTCAAGCCGGTGCAGCGCCTCAGGACCAACGACCTGCTGCACGAAGGATGTCCACACGGTCAACGAACCCCTTTACTAGGACTGCGACCATCAAGAGAGGTTCCACGGAATGGACAGACTGGTGCAACGAAGTTGCTGCCTTCATGAACAAGTCTCGTATAATTCTCTTATTCTATCTCACCCCCTTCAATAAAATCGAACCAAACTGGTTTGAATTCAAGATGGCGGATAGTGAGGATGTTGCGTTTTACGACTCTCTTGATTCGTATTTAAATACAGTGGAAATTGCCCTTCTTTCTAAGTGCAACATGAATCAGCAGATGCGTGAAGATGCAAGGAAAGCGTTGGGTGAGTTGAAAGTCCTTGTTACAAGGCAATTTGAGAAGATTAAATCTGTCGTTTATCGTGAAGTTTTCAATGAAAATGTTTTGAATTACGTTCAGAAAAAATTGTACAGCGGAACCGTGGCGCCATCTGTTGTTGGGCAGCAGAACAGGGTAAATTCATCGAGTTGTTCTCTCTTGATTTCGGCTGAAAATTGCAATTCGGAAGATGTTAAAAAACTTTTCAAGGCACAAATTGACCCCAGAAAAGATAAAATAGGAATTAGACATGTTAAACGTATTAGTCAAGATAAGGTGTTAGTTCATTGTGCTTCTGAAGTAGATAGAAATAAATTAAAGACAAGTATTGAAACAAAGTCAGAAATTTTGAAGCCAACTGTTCCTAAGCGGAAGAATCCTACTCTGTTAATTAAAAATGTGCCAAATGATATCGGAGATTCAGAAATATTAGACACGATTCGGGAACAAAATCCAGAAGTTTTTGATTCTGATAAATGTTGGAACGAGTCAAGAGTTCGCTTTGTTTTGAAGAAATTCCAACATGTTAGATCTGTTGTTGTTGAAGTGCATCCGAAAGTTCGGAAAAAAATTATTGCGTTACGATCCTTGAAAATGATGTGGAATATGTGTAATGTTGATGATTTTGTAGTTATAAATAGGTGTTTTTTATGTCTCGGTTACAATCATAGATCTATGGATTGTAGAAATAAATTGTCTTGTTATTTTTGCTCCGGAGAGCATAAGAGTTCGGAGTGCCAGAATTCTGAAGATCAAGTTTGTGTAAATTGTATTAGATACAATAAAAAGTTAAAAAGTGAAGTTAAAAAAGTGGATGTTAAGCATAAACCTTTTTCTCAGAGTTGCTCTTGTCATACTTTTATGAGGGATAGTATAATTGCTCGAACGGATTATGGCTAAGGTTTTTAAAGACTGTCTTGGTTTTGTTCAGCTTAATTAGCATAAGTCAAAGAGAGCTACTCAGCAGCTTATTTTAAATCTTGAATGTGATGATGTTGATGTTGCTCTTGTTCAGGAACCCTACTGTTTTCATGGCAAGCTTCCTGGATTTCCAAATACCTACAGAATTTTCTATGACGCAAAATCGGATGTTATTAAGGCAGCTATTATTGTTCGTAATAGTGCGATTACAGTTTATTCAGATTATCAGAATTTTGATTATAATGCTGCACTTGTTGATATCTCTTATAGGGGATACGATTTTACTCTTTTTACTTATTATTTTGAGCCTTCCGTTAATATTGATTTAGATGTTAAAAAGATTGAGCATATTTTTTCGAATAAAAGTTTAAAGAGGCTTATTTGGTGCATGGATGCCAATAGTAAGTCTGAGGTCTGGTTTAGCCCTGTAACTGACTCCAGGGGTATTAAGTTGAGCGAGTTCTTCAGTATGTGGTATCTGTTTGCGTTAAATGAGGATTATGGACCTACTTTTAATGCGACGCAGGGAACAAGTTATATAGATGTTACTGTTGTCGGACAGGAACTTCTTCGGTTTGTTGAGAAATGGTGTATACCTGAGTATGATTCTCTGTCTGATCATAAAATGATTTCTTTTGAAATGAAAATCCCAAAACCTAACAATGCTTTTAGTATTTCTGAAACTTCAAATCTCTTTAACATTAAAAATGCAAACTGGAAACTTTTTGACTTTCTTTGTACTGATGCGAACTCGATTATTTTAAATTCCATAGAAAACTGTACTCAACCTGACATGCTGGAATTATGCGTTCAAGATGTACAGGATTTGATTGTTTCTGCTGCAGAAAAATCTATTCCTTTGAAAAAAAGTGGTTCGCATAAAGTTCCTTGGTGGTCGAATGAAATTTCTTGCATGCGGAAACGGTTGAATGCTGCTAGAAGGAGATATCAAAGAGCTAAAAATTCCTTTTTAAGAGAAATTTATAGAAAAAGCTATCTTACTATTAGGGTTAAATGCAATTTAAAACTTGAGGAAAGTAAATTAAATTCTTGGAAGGATTTTCTTGCTGATATTACTGTGCAGAATGTTTGGAAGAAAATTTATACTTTTGGGGTTAAAACCAATTTTGCTAAAAGGCTTGAAATCTCGGGTATCGAAGTTTCTCCTGGTCATTTTACTTCATCTTTTGGGGATACAATTGATGCCATAATGAAGAAATCATTCCCTCGTGATTTTCAATTGCAGGATAGATCTAGTCATAGGTCTTTGCGTGACGAAGCTGAATTGGTGTATGACGTCGATGATGATGTTCCTTTCTCTAGGGCGGAAGTTGATTGTATAGTGGAAAACTTAAGTTTAAACAGGGCTCCAGGATACGATAGAATAACAAATGAATTAATTAAGAATTTTCATGGTAGCTGTCCTTCTGTGCTGATGGCCTTGTTTAATGCTTGTTTAAATCTTGGTGTTTTTCCGAGGACCTGGAAGAGAGCAAAAGTTGTACTTATTCCTAAAAGTACTGAGCTATCGAGGACAAATATTGATAATATTCGATGCATCAGCTTACTTCCTTGTTTGGGTAAGTGTCTTGAAAAACTCTGCATAAATAGACTTAACTACCATCTACGACGATCCAGCCTCTGGAGTGAGGATCTATATGGATTTACTCCTCAAAGGTCAGCTGAGGATGCTTTGATCCGCCTATGCGATATTGTTAAGCAAGGAAAACGTAAGAATTATGTGACATTTCTTATTTTCTTGGATATTAAGGGTGCTTTTGATAATGCATGGTGGCCTGGTATTCTGCACTTGCTTAGATGTCTTAAAGTTCCTAAGAATGTTTTTTACCTAATAAAGAGTTTCTTGCAGGGTCGCTCAGCAGATCTTACATTGGGAAATATCACAAAAAATTTTGTGCTAGAAAAAGGCTGTTCTCAGGGGTCCGTTACGGGACCTTTTGTTTGGAACATTATTATGAATGACTTGCTCTGTAATATCTCAAAATTCCAAAATAGTTATAAAATTGCTTTTGCAGACAATTTACTGATTATTGTTCAGTGTAAAAACTTTGATGATGCCTCTATTATATCTCAAAATATCCTGGATTACATTTTTGAATGGTCGGAACTTTATAAGTTGGAGTTTAATTCTTCTAAATCTAAAGTTATGATGATACATAAAAAATCAAGCCGGCTCATGGAATTCATTTAACTCTTGGGAGTGAACCTATTGAAGAAGTACAGCAGATAAGGTATTTGGGAGTTATTGTTGATAATAAACTGCAGTGGAAGCAACATATTTCTTATGTCTCCAGTAAAAGTGAAAAAATTCTTCTTGGTTTATTGCGAATTGCAAAAAACACTTATGGGGTTAAAACTGATGTTCTGAAATTAATTTATAATCAGGGAATTGTACCATTGATCTCTTATGCTTCAGGTTCATGGGGACACTCCTTGAGAAAGAAAATAAATAGTAGACTTCTTAGAAGAATTCAAAGAAGATTTCTACTTTGTATTATTCGGGGTTATAGGACAGTTAGTTATGAAGCAGTCTTTGTTATTTCTGGTCTTCCGCCTATTGATTTAATTATTTTAAATAATCTTGAAGTTAAGAGGAGCCATATAAAAGACAACGCTTGTAACACCCTGGATGGGAAGCTTCCTATTTCTTGTTTGCCGCACCCTGCAACTAGGAAACCTATTATAGTTATTAACTATGCAGAGGATGTTTTTCTGGAGTATAAAACTATATGTTTCACGGATGGTAGTAAGCTAGATGGAAGTGTTGGTCTTGCTTTTGTGATTTATGAAGATGGTATAGAGAAGGTTACAGCTCAGCATCGATTACTTGATGAATGTTCTGTTTTCCAGGCCGAACTTTTATCCTTAAACCTGGTTGTAAAATAGATTCAGGATTCTCTCCGTGAGAGTGGGACGCTTAAATATCTTATTTGCTCAGATTCTCTTTCTTCCCTCTTTCTTTTGAGTAATACAGCTTCTACAGAAAAGCTTGTAGTAGAAATTCACTCAATTTTGCACGAACTTGAAAATGTTGTTGAGATTCATTTTTCTTATATTCGGGGCCATACTGGCAATCTTGGCAATGAAAGAGCGGACCAGTTGGCGAAAGAAGCGACTCTTCAAGAGATAGATTTAGTGATGTCTGTCCCGGAGTCTCACTGGAAGCGTGTCGCTAGGGAAAAAACTGTCTTGGATTGGAATAATGAATTTCTTGCTTCGTCAAAGGCATTGTGGACAAAAAGATTTTTTCCAACTATTTTTCAGCGTTTAAAGTGTAAGCACTTTTCAACTGACTTTAACTTAACTCAAGTTTTAACTGGCCATGGAAATTTCAAGAGCTATTTGCTTCGTTTTAATTTGGTGACTAGTGGACTTTGTGCTCGTGGTGATGCTGATGAAGATGTTGAACATTTTCTTTTCACTGCAAATTACATGCGAATGCCCGAGATATATTAAAGGCGGACCTGAGACGTCTGTCCATTTGTTGGCCTCCTGTTCTTTCTGATCTTGTTAAAAGTGTTGAAAGTCTTGCTGTCTTGCAAAATTTTGTTTGTAATTTAAATGTTTAATTTTTTCTTGTTTTGTGTTTTTCACTTACTTCTGTAAGCCTCATGTTATACACCTTGTGGTGCATGAGGAGATTTCAAATGAAACAATAAAATAAAAAAAAACTGGTTTGAAATTCCCCATTGTATATACTGAGTAAATATTTTGAGGGGAAGGGGTGAGACACTGAAAAAAAACGGCATACTGTTGTTATATAAATTTTTGAAGGGGACATGTAGTGAATAGAAAAAAATGCATACTGCATAATACAATAATTAACTAACTAATGTACTAACTTCAAAAAAGATAACACATGTGCATTATGAATTATGGGAGAGCAGCTACAAACTGTCAAGAAATGTCATGCTGTGCAATTGTGTTGACACTTTTAACTAAAATAGATTTTCTAGGGCGCAGTTGGCCAGCCTAGTATCCGCAACTCTGCAAATCCACTGTGTGTTGGTGTCACCTGGACCCTTCGGGGTTAGTTTTGTAAAATGTGAGTGGCGTTTTTCCCCACACAACGTGTGGCAGATTTTTTTGGCTTTACCACCCATTATGTAAAAAGTCAGACCAGCACGCGTTTTCAATTAGTTAACTGAAGCCGTTCAGACCTCAGTTACCTAATTTTTTTTCGAGGGAGGCCAATGTAAGGTATACATAAGATTCGATTCACAAGAATCGAACTTTTGAGTGAATAAATTAAAGAAGCTGCTTGAGATATGCTAATTTCGGCATACGCGCTTGGTATAAAAACCATGCAGCTTGATTAAAATAAAGGTTGTTAAGGTTGATAGATAAGCAAGTTATGGGAGCTACGAGGTAAGCAGCTCCAGGTGTTAACCGGCGCTTGTGCTTAGGGGGTCCAAAGTTTACGTGGCAGAACTGCTGGTTTGACTCTCTAGTTTGTGAGTATTGAAAAGTGTATTTTTATTGAATGCTAATATATATTCCGTACAAGTAGTACGTATGCTTATTGCTGTAAAAGCAAATTCTATATGTGCAGCGAATTCAATAAACATTGTTTCATGTATAAACTGTGTTTGTATCAAATTCATTTAGAGTGCCACTTCAAATTATATACACTCAGGTGCGGGTAGAAGTGAGCTATACTCTACATAGTTTTTAAATTGATTTGGTTTTCTTTACTTTTCAGCTTTTTCCGAATGAAGAAATCATGTAAAGGAGGCTACTGCAACATGTGGACAGAGACAGTAGTTTTGTGACAACTGACTGAAGTGGTGTATTACATGGTTAACTGAAGTTACTCATTTTGTTCCGTTTTAGAGGAATTCGGCTGTGGTTCATATGGGAATGGCGTTTTGAAACATACGCCATAAGAGGCAGATATTACAGATCAAATAATAGAGAAAGATGACACCACTTCTGTCAGTTGTCCGACAAACTTGCAGTTTTGGCTTCAATGATTCATAAATTAGAATCGATAACTGATTTATACCTCATTTATATTTTTAGAATTTAACTTCTTACTTCTGTTTTAACTTTCCTTTCTATTTTACCATCATGTTTTGTTTTGCTTTTATTGAAGTGTGTAAAATGTTTTTCATTGCTTTCTACGATTTAAAATATTTTTTAGTATTATTGGCCTGAGCGTATCTGGGCACAGCCTATACTTTTTATTCATACTGTGTTATTTATACTGTTATTTTTTCTACGCTATTTATACTGTATTTAGTTTTTAAATTGATTTGGTTTTCTTTACTTTTCAGCTTTTTCCGAATGAAGAAATCATGTAGAGGAGGCTACTGCAACATGTGGACAGAGATAGTTGTTTTGTGACAACTGACTGAAGTGGTGTATTACATGGTTAACTGGAGTTACTCATTTTGTTCCATTTTAAAGGAATTAGGCTGTGGTTCATATGGGAATGGCGTTTAGAAACATACGCCATACGAGGCAGATATTACAGATCAAATAATAGACAAAGATAACACCACTTCAGTCAGTTGTCTGACATAATTGCAGTTTTGGCTTCAAATCGTTTAATTTTATAATGGATTCTGTAGCATAAAAATTGCGCCCTGATACGCTGAGGCTAATAATAATACAAATAATTATTTAAAATTTACTAACTAATACATGTTACTAACTAATGCATGAATGCATGCAACTAACTCACTGACTCACTCAACTCAACAAACAACACAACGCCACTGAAGAAAATGACTGGTGTTATAACCAAATGCAATTCGTAGTTTAGGCGGAGGACCTGGGTCACACATAATTGCAGTTTTGGCTGCTTTAAACTCTGTCTTCTCACATTTTAATGCCCCTGTAGTAGTAGTGGATTACATTGTTAACTGGAGTTACTCATTTTGTTCCATTTTAAAGGAATTAGGCTGAGGTTCATCTATATAAATAAAGTATGGGAATAAACAACACAACGCCACTGAAAAAAATGACTGGTGTTATTACTAAAAGCAATTTGTAGTTTAGGCGGAGGACCTGGGTCCTACATAATTGCAGTTTTGGCTGCTTTAAACTCTGTCTTCTCACATTTTAATGCCCCTGTAGTAGTAGTGGATTACATTGTTAACTGGAGTTACTCATTTTGTTCCATTTTAAAGGAATTAGGCTGAGGTTCATCTATATAAATAAAGTATGGGAATAAACAACACAACGCCACTGAAAAAAATGACTGGTGTTATTACTAAAAGCAATTTGTAGTTTAGGCGGAGGACCTGGGTCCTACATAATTGCAGTTTTGGCTGCTTTAAACTCTGTCTTGTCACATTTTAATGCCCCTGTAGCAGTAGTGGATTACATTGTTAACTGGAGGTACTCATTTTGTTCCATTTGAAAGGAATTAGGATGTGGTTCATCTATATAAATAAAGTATGGGAATAAACAACACAACGCCACTGAAGAAAATGACTGGTGTTATTACTAAAAGCAATTTGTAGTTTAGGCGGAGGACCTGGGTCCCACATAATTGTAGTTTGGGCTGCTTTAAACTCTGTCTTTTCACATCACTGAAATTTTTAATCATGTGTGAAAGTTTTCAAACTTCATTTGGTGGACGGATGACTTGAGCATAGCTAGGCGAAGCCCGGCTAGTTCTGAATAAGTCTGAAATATTAAAAATTACTTAGCCGGAGCTATTAAAAGTTTCTAGGAATTCATGAATAATTTTTAATCATGTATCTAAGATGTACTCATCTCAGTTTAAAGGAAGCCCTTTGCTGCACATTTAAATGTATATAATGTTACTTTAAGAATTGAATCTATGCATTTTACAAAATGCATGAATTTGAGTTATTTTATTGATGATGAAACAGAACTGCTTTTATTTTACGGGAACTTTAAGGTAAGATTATCATTCACACCTTCACATTAATTTTTTTTATAGAAGACCTATAAATCTATGAAAATCTTAACATTGATTTCTTAGAATTTTAAAGCAATTTTATATTTTTATTTTATTATACGATTTTTTCGAACAAAGAGAATTTAAAATGATCATTTCTGTGCAATAGTTTACCCAGCACACATACTGTCAGATTTATTTCTTTAAAAGGTAATCTAAAGATCTTACTTCAATCCATTTCAGACGAGCAAACATTCTCAAGAAATTTGAAATTTTTAAAAATATACCGTTGTACCTGAATGATTTTAAAGGACTCTCTCGGAAAAATCTTATTTGTTTCTATGAAAAATGTGATACGTTATCTGTGATACGTCACCCATTGTTACGTTAACCAGACACATATCATAATACGTAGAATGCATCTTAAATATTTTGTCGCATCACCGGGAAATTTATTTTACAGATGCGCATACATTGTGAAGATCTTAACCTCGAACTCATCTTTATCTATTTATACTTTTTGAGTCGCACACACACACACACACACACACACACATAGAATATATATATATATATATATATATATATATATATATATATATATATATATCAGTATAGTCAATAAGTTCGGGGACTACCCTCCCCCCTCATACCCGGTGTGTGGGGGAACCGAAATAACGATGTGGTTTGTAAGTCTGGTTATCTTCGTACGCGTGAGACGTCACATGACGATTTGCACAACTGCTAAGGCGCGCAGCTCATCATTTGGATGCAAACTGTCAGCCTATGAAGTCGATGTAGCAAAATGTTCTTTTTGGAGCAACGTTCCAACATTAAAATCTGCTACAAATTAGGAAAAACCAACGCAGAAACGTTACGGTTACTGCAAAAAGCTTATCGAGACGAAGGTATGTGCAAATCGAAGTTTTCAAATGGTACAGCTTGTTTAAAAATGGAAGAGACGCTGTTGCAGATGATCCGCGAAGTGGGTGGCCAGTGACCCCACAAACGGAGGCGAACATACAAAGAGTAGGAGCAGTGGTTGTTTGGTTGGTTGAAGTTTATTGGCGGAAGGTCCAGAAAGGACAAGCTGTGCCAAACACAAGGTAACATCGTCAACAAATGGTATGTACAGGTTCTTCGTCGCCTCCGGGAGGCAATCCGTGATAAACGTCCACACGTTTGGAAATCCAACATGTGGATGTTGTTGTATGACAATGTCCCGGCGCACCGATCCCTAATGGTGCAACAAGCCCTTGTTAAACACGGCCCCACAGTTCTGCCATATTCCCCGTATTCCCCAGACCTCGCTCCTTGAGATTTCTACCTGTTCCCGAAACTGAAAGATCGCATCAAGGGCAAGCGGTTTGCAAATGCAGAAGTAGTGATGGCAACAGCGACAACCGCTTTACGACAGCTCTCACGCAACGGTTTCCTTGACTGTTTCCAGGAGCTGTATCAACGCTGGCAGAAGTGTATAGTTGCGGAAGGACATTAATTTGAAGGTGATTCTGTTCAGAAGACTTTGTAAGTGTATTCGTTGTTGTAGTAAATAAAGTCCCCGAATTTATTGACTGTACGAGTATATACACTGCTGGCCACTGTAAATGCAACACCCTGAAGGAAACATGCAAATAACATGAAATTTACAACATGCATTAGCGGAGGTGAGATATGCAAATGATTAGAATTTCAGCGCAGACGCACATCACGCGCCTGTAGCGCCACTTCAAAGTGCTATTTAAGGCTTGGAGATTTCGACGATTTCAAGTTCGGCAATTGTGTTTTTCTTGTGGTTTTTTCAAAAACACAAACAATTATGCCTCGTCGAAAACAGCGATCATCTTTTGATCAAGTATCCGAGTTCGACAGAGGAAGAATAGTGGCCTACCGAGATTGTGGATTATCTTTCAGGGAAATCGGTAGTCGTGTTGGACGAAACCAAACAACTGTAATGTGGATATGAAATCATAGGATGCAGGAGGGTACGACGGACCGGCGTGTTCGATCGCATCCACCTCAGCGCACCACTTCACGTGATGGCAGACAAATTGTGCGCATGGCAGTGACGGATCGCTCAGTCACATCACGAACCATAGCACAACACATGCAGTCTGTAACGCATCATCTAGTGTCTGCGCGTACCATTCGACGCCGTTTACAGCAGAGTGGTCTGTCCGCAAGACGTCCATTGTTTTGTCTACCCTTGACGCAGAACCACAGACGTCTCCGCCGCCAATGGTGCGATAACAGAAGGATGTGGACGGCAGAATGGAATGAAATTGTCTTTACTGACGAGTCACGCTTCTGTCTGCAACACCAAGATGGTCGCATTCGAGTCTGGAGACACCGTGAAGAGAGGATGCTGAACAGCTGCGTTATGCACCGCCACACTGGTCCTGCACCGGGTATTATGGTATGGGGCGGTATTGGATATCACTCTCGCACACCTCTAATACGCATTGCCGGTACTTTAAACAGCCAGCGCTACATCTCCGAGGTGTTGTAGCCAGTTGTCCTTCCTTACCTTCAGGGCTTGCCCACAGCCATATTTCAACAGGATAATGCGCGACCACACGTGTCACGCATTGTCCAACGGTTCTTCGTCAATCGCCAGATTGAATTGCTTCCCTGGCCGCCTCGCTCTCCGGATCTTTCGTTTATAGAAAACATGTGGTCCATGGTTGCTCTACGATTGACCCAGATTCCATCCCCATCTTCCACAGCAGATCAAATTTGGCAACGTGTGGAAGCTGCTTGGTCGGCTGTACCCCAAGAACTCATCCAAAGTCTCTTTGAATCAATGCCGAGGCGTGTGGCAGCGGTGATCTCCAACAATGGTGGCTACTCTGGCTACTGATTTTGGCAGGAACCACACTTCACAGAAGTCTATAAATTTAATCATTTGATACTTGGTCAACATGTTATCTACAAAATAAATTTTGTTGTGATATCTCTTGTCTTTCTTGGTGTTGCAATTTGGGTGGCCAGCAGTGTATATATACATACACTAATAAAAACTCTAAACATGACTGTTTTTCAATGTAGGGAAAACTGCAATAAGCGTTATATTTATATAAAGAGAGCAATATGTGGTGGCGTTGGTGTCATTAAAGCGCGAGACGCAATTCTACTTGGGTTCGTAATGACTCAGATAAAGAGGACCTTTCGCCAGATTGAGGTAATCTGTATAGCATTAAAAATCCATGTTTGTTTGTAATTCAATGTAGCTATAATGAAGACAAATAGCGTATTTTTTGTTTGAACATTATACCTACTATACATGAGACTGAATCAGTTGAAGATAAGTTTTATTAAAATCTTTTGAAACCATACTAAATTATGTTTTTAGACTCAGTTTTAGGCTGAGTGGATTCCCTGTGACAATTTTTTACGCATGAGCTAAATTTTAGCGAATATTGGATCGAAAGATGTCATCTATTATTGATCATCCGTATGCATATACATGGCTTAACATTGCTGTTAATGAATCCCATTGTTCAGCCACTAATATCTTACCATTGGGGTTTAACGTTTTTGACTCCAGCTCATGCTTAATCTTAAAACAAATATAAAAGAAAATTATTAGCCAAATTTGACAGTAATTCTCGAACGGCAGATTATCGCAACTAAAGTATTTTTTTACTCTAATTTTTTTAAGTGTTTTTATCCATAATGAAGTTTTAGAAAATGCATTCACAGCAAGTTTCATTGGGGAAATCTGTCAGCTGAAAGAAATGTATCTTATTTACCGGAAAACTGTTTCACTTCCAGAAAAATGACGCTTGCCCAGCACGAAATCTCTAACTTGAGGGGAAAAAAATGAATCGAGAATTTATCCATTTTCTTTTAATTTTACTGTATTATAAATTCAGTAAATATGCTCTCATATATCAATTTTTCTGCTCAGACATTATTCTATATTATTCAGAGGAAAGAGAAGTATTTTATTTTCAGGAAAACAGTTTCATTTAAAGAAAACTGACCGAGTAATACAAAATGATGAATTATTCTATATTATTCAGTTGAAATACAAATATAAGAAATGCCCAAATGAAAGTGATATTTTTGTTTCTTTCTTTGATGGTTTATTGAACGGAATATGGGAACTTACACGAAGTAATAGTGAGCTGCATGCTTGTTACATTTTGTCGCCTTGTCGGTTCAAGCAAGAGTCGTAGCACTTACTAGATTTTTGGTATTCTGAACGGAAAATGTCCGTCGTTATCTGTGGATCCAGTCTTGAATGAAGATTATATCCACAAAAAGCTTTTGACGTTTATCCGTCTGCGATCTCTGAAGTCTCGGACCTCTGCAGGGTTAGCAAATCGGTGGCCTTTGAAAGCCCTTTTTTAGTAAGCTGAAGATATGGCAGTTGCAGGGTGATGGGTTGAAGGTATAGGGAGAATGGTCGAGGATCTCCCACCGAAAGCACCCCAACAAATCTTTTGCATGCAAAAGACGATTCCATGATGATGGTCAAGTGTGCTTGAGCAGGTCTTAGCATGTCCCATGCTCACACGTCCTTTACCAAATTCCCTATACCATCTGAACACTGCACACTGTGACAGACCCTTATGCTTATACACATCCTTCATACAATGATCTATTTCGGCTTCACTAACACCTTCTGTCGTCAAAAATTGAATAACCCCTTAGTGAACCTGTTTGGACGAATCTAAGTCACGACCGTACGTAGTCACTTTGCTTATACACGTTCAAACAGCACACTGGCACTTTCTGACAATAGCAGCTATGTTTAGTGACGTACAATGTCATCTACTGGCGCAAACGCAAAGCTATGAGTATTAAACCATTGCCGCTGAAACAAAAGTATCACTTTCATCTGGGCCACCCTTATATTAATTACTGGAACATTGTTTCCCTCCTAGAGAAATGACGCTTGCTCAGCATGAAAGCTCTAAAGCGAGAAAAAAGAATAAAATACCAGAACTTATCATTTTTTAAAAATTTCACTCTATTATAAATTTTGTAAATATGAGCATATATATAAATTTTTCTGCTCAGAAATATTATTCTAGGCATCAAGTTTTCTAAATTTTACTCCTTTTAGTTTTGTGTATATATATTATATATTGTAAGTATGCCAATATATATATATATCAGTTTTTCTACTCATAAAAATTATTCTATGTATCAATTTTTTTTTAATTTTTCACTCTATTAAATAGTAAATATTAGCATATATATATAAATTTTTCTGCTCAGAAAAATTATTCTAGGAATCAATTTTTTCTTTAAATTTTACTCTATTTTAAATTTATCAAATTTGCGTATATATATAAATTTTTCTGTTCAGAAATATTATTATAGACATCAAGTTTTCAAAATTTTACTCATTTTAAATTTATATATATATATATATATATATATATATATATATATATATATATAACAAATATGTGCATATACATCAATTTTTCTACTCATAAATATAATTCTAGGTATATCTTTTTTTTTTAAATTTCACTCTATTGAAAATTTAGTGAATATGAACATATATGTAAATTTTTCTGCTGAGAAAAATTATTCTAGACATCATGAATTTTTAAAATTTTGCTCATTTTAAATATATATATATATATATATATATATTATATATTGCAAACATGCGCATATGCATCAATTTTACTACTCATAAATATTATTCTACGTATCATTTTTTTAAAAAAATTTCACTCTATTGTAAATTTATTAAATATGAGCATATATGTCAGTTTTTCTGCTCAGAAAAATTCTTATAGGCTTCAAGTTTTTAAAATTTTCTTTATTTTGAATTTATATATATATATCATATAGTGTGAATATGCGCATATATTTATCAATTTTCCTACTCATAAATATTATTCTAGGTATCAATTTCTTTCTAAATATTTACTCACTCTATTATAAATTTATTGAACATGCGTAAATGTAATATATAAAAATTTTATAACGCAGCGTATATTTTTTCATAAATTCAAAAGAAAAGGAAATTGTTTCCTGTTGCCAGTAACACACAGAGCATCTCTAAATAAAAACAAATGACGCTCTCGCCTCTCATATCTGAACTGTAGGAGTAAATGTGACTTCATGAATGAAAGAGGAATGTTGCAGCCCGCGATACATTCTGCTCGGAAATATTATTTTAGGAAAACTTCTCTCTTGACAACTGGATGGAAAATAAAATGATATGAATAGGAACATGATGGAAGTTTATGTATATTTATATATATATACGAGTACATTTTTCTCTTCCTTCTGCGTGAAATGCTTCAGATAGCTGAATAAACTGAAGTTCGAAATTGCAGTGTTGGAAGTTTATATCGTCATTCATCTTGCAGTAGCATATGAAGAGACGCAGAGGATCATTTTTGATTCCATATTTTTGTTATTGAAAGTTATTGGATGATAACATGGGCTGCAGTTTTTCTGTGTTCCGCTTCTATTTTAAGGCGCAAATTTTTATTTCTTTCTATTTATGCAAGTTTGTCTTTATTTTTCTGGATCGGAAGTTTTTAAAATTATTGATCATTTGTTTATATTTATAAAATTACATTTATATTTGGAAAACTGTTTTATCTATATATAACAGTTCCGTAACTGACTGAATGACTGACTAACACATAACGCACAAACTAAACCACTGGACCTAAAGGGCTGAAATTTTGCATGGCGATTCTTCTTATAGTGTAGGGGTGCATTAATAGAAATTTTTGAAACATTCATCTTAGATTTTTTTAAATTAAATTTTTCAGATATTTTTGTAAAATTCTTTAAAGTTTGCTTTCAAAACAATAATCTGAGGGTTATAAAATTTATATCACGAGAAAGAACATAAAAATTCCTTTAAAATGAAATCTTTTCGAATCTTTACCTCCATTTTGGTGAACTTTTAAAGATTAATTTTTAGAATTTAATTTATTAAATGCTGATCACGTGGTTTCTTTTCTTTTTGTGATACTTTAAACTAATTTTGCGTCACGTGCATGACAACGAAATAGAAAAAAAAATTTCTTCCTAATGCGGCAGACTATTGGATATTATCCAAAAAAATATTAAAATACAGTAAAAGAAATGTTCCTCAAACTGTACTGTATTAACTGCACCGTATTCTTTAGTATATTCTATTAGATTTAATTTGAATATTTACTTCTACATTATTTTGTCTAAAAATATCCGCTACTATTTTTTTTATAAATATATTTTTTCGTTTTTTTTTGCATCAATTGCATACATTGATCGCTGTATTTATTATATATATATATATATATATATATATATATATATATATATGTATATATATATATATATATATATATATATATATATGTGTGTGTGTGTATATGTATATATATATGTATATATATATATATATGTATATATATATATATATATATATATATATATATATATATATATATATATATGTATATATATATATATATATATATATATATATATATATGTGTGTGTGTGTGTATATGTATATATATATGTATATATATATATATATATATATATATATATATATATATATATATATATATATATATATATATATATATATATATATATATATATATATATATATATATTTGGCATTAATTGCATACATTGACCATTGTATTTAATTTGAATGTACTCCGTAACGATGTACGAGTTTTCGGCTAGTTAAATATAAAATAAAAGTTGAAAGAATGTTCATACTGTAATATATCTGCTCAAACAATGGTTCTACTTGTCTCTTCGTTTTGTTTTCATTGTGGATAAATTTTACATACATGAGACAGATTGTCACTTGGATTTACGATTTTAAAATTTTGTGGAGGAGTGAAAGCATAAATGGTTTTCTTTATAAAGAAAACGTCAGTCCATAATTCACTTTACTCATTTTTAAACCTGCTGTAAAGTATTGAACCCTTTCACATTCTCATCGACAGCTGTCAGTTGCCTTGAAGTTATTACCCATAGTATTATTTAATTAATTGGTTGACAAATCGTATGCTTCACAGATTTATCACTCTTTCACTCGTTATCTTTAAATCACAAAATATTGTTTTATTTATTTTTGGAGGGGGGGGGGGATTAATCCAGAACTCAACATGAAATAACAGGTATTTAATTTAGATGCTCTAAAATTCTCAGGTTTGAAAGAATCTGTAAATAAAATTTACAAGAGTGAGATATGGAAATACCAACGGTCAAACTTACAGTTTTTCAGTTTTAATATTATATTAATTTTTCCTTTTAAATGGTGCATTAAAACTTCTCTTCATGAAAACACTCAAATTTAAAGAAAGAAGTTAAGGTGTGGTCGAGCAAAAATATTTTCATGTTTTTCAGTACTGTTTCTCGTCTAGAGAAATTAATTTTGGAGAAATTTCAATTTAGTGTAATTTAAATTTATTTATATTAAGCTATAATGGAATAATTTCAGGTGTTAAAGAGGAATTTTAAATAATCTATGTGCTTTTAATACAAATAAATTGCAACTGGAATAACTGGGATGTCTTTTCTAAGCACATTTATTGACATTATTCCATTGTTATTAAAACATTCGCAAAAACATTGGGAATCGAAATTTTCGCAAATTTGGAATCAACTTAAAGAAATCAAAATAGACTCTGATGTCAACTATCTCTAGATGAATAAAACGACTTACATGGTAATTGAACTAGGTAGATAACTTTGTAATGTACACTGAGCGGTTAATTTATGGACAAATTATATTCAGTACATCTTTGGGCTCTCAACGGGCCCCTTTTGCTTTCAATACAGCTGAAAATTTCTTTGGAATATAATCTATGAGATATTGGTAGGTGGTTTGAGGAATCTGAGAATATATCTGCCGAATTACACTTTCTAGTTCTCTAAGATTTCATTGTCCGGGATCAAACTGCTCTGATGCCCCTTTGGACCTCATCCCGTAAATACTCACTTGAATTGATATCTAGTGATTGTGGGGCCATGTGAGCAATGTGAATTCTCCGCCATGCTCTTCAAACCATTTGTGGACATTTTGAGCCCTATGACTTGTAGCATTGTTCTGCTGAAAGTATCCATCTCCAGTTGGGTAAACCCTTAACATAACTGGATGCCCTAGTAAATACCTTTTAGCCTTCAAATGTTCTTCCATACGAATTAAAGGGCTCAAAACCATTACCAAATGCCAGAAAACCATTACCCAAACCAACACAAAGCCTCCACCATCCTGAAGTGTTCAGGGAACGCTTCAGGATGCATGCACTTACGAAAGCATGCACTTAGGGTGCATGCTTTCGTACTTTTTATTTTTTACGTCGAAGAAAATCCAGTGACCATAATTCCCCACGGGCAACCCAGTAGAAATGAGTTCTATTGTAAAAATTTGTGCTTGCCTTGTTATAAAAAGTGCTTGCCTTGAAAATAAGAACACTTTAAAAGGTGGTTGAAGTCCATAAGTAACCCAGAGGAACAGTGGGGGCATTCAGGAGAGGATGCAACGCCTGTGATAGGTGTCCCCGTAAAAAGTCAACATCTAAAAATTGCATCAGCAGTGTGTCTTGGGAGGTCCTGAGGGACAGGGAAAGACGGTAGTTCACCTCAAGTTTTATAGCGGTCAGCAGTTTATGTTGCCTCTTTGAATTATTTTGTCTATCTCAACACAAGGTAGAACATAGGGGAAAGAGTACACGAGTTTTGATAACACACAGCCCTCTTTAACAAGAAAATCAGCTCGCTCGTTACCCGGTATACCGCAGTGGCTAGGAGTCCATATATATAATGTTCAAACCAGAGTTAGAGACGTTACTGGCTACTAAATGTGTCTTGACCAGACGAGTAGAGTCAGCATGATGATAGGAGAATAGAGAAAAAATTTCTGCCTGGGTATCAATAAAATGACAGCCCTATTATGAGTTGCGACAGAGGGAAGTCTGGAGAGGGCTTGATTAATGCCCTCAGTCTCAGCCTCAGAGTTGGTTGTATGCATTCCAACTGCTACAGAATCCTCAAACTTGCCCTCTCGGTAAAAACCGAAACCCGAGTTACCATTTGGTTCGGACGAACAGTCAGTTTATATATGAAGCCAATAGTTGCCAGGATAACGAATATGAATAGTCTTCAAGGAATGAGCTTTTAGAGAACATGGTAGGGGCCAAAAATTTTCTCATTAGTTCCTAGAAAGAAGTTGAAAATGGGTGTGATAAATTGTGAAGACAAACAATTCATCTTTTGAAAAGGATCACGTGTGTCACAGTAGATTGTAACTGGTCCTAAGCTGCTCTGCAACAGAAAGGAAGGTTCAATGGGTTTTTAATCTAGGTTGTCTAGGGGGATGATCAGACCAATGGTCCAAACGAAACCGAGCTTTTTTCAGATAATTTTAACAGCTGTTTTTATCTTCTGAAGTTTATGGGTTCCAGACTAGTTTGGATATCCATGGAAACTATCTGTTTACGCCTGGTTAAAGTTTGAACTGTAACCGTCGTTACTTGGCACCTATGAGTTGGCTGCAACAAGTATTTTGCGCAGTTGAAATTTGTCTTTCGCTCGAGTAGGAAGCTTCATTCGGCTAACGTTAATAAATCTTTCATAACTGAAACTTGCCAGTTTATTTGAACTTTCTTCGTACAGTCCAGATCGACCAGTATGGTCCTTGTACCGCCGGAGCTGAATTGGCTCGAATATTTCGATTAAAACTTTGTTTACATTTAACTTGGAAACGTAGTGCATAATACTATTGTTTGAAAATGTCTAAGAAAGAAGAAAATAAAAAATCTTCGGAACTATTAAATACTGAATCGCCGGAACCATTAAAGACTTTGAATAGTAGGAAAGGCAATTGCCAGTCGAGAATTACAAAATTGCGAACATTTCTAAACGAAAAGGTATCGGAAGCTAACAAGATTGTGCTGCAAGCCAAAATTGATTCTGTGGTGGATATATCTGCTAAATTAGAAGACTTAAAAGTGGAGTATTATGAATTACTTGATGATGACGCTTTGGAGGACGTGGAATTGCAGTTTGAAACGCTAGAAGAAGAGCTAAAAAATATCAAGGTAGGATTACAAGAATTTCTATTTCATTCTGATTCAGTTGATAAATTACAATTAAGCAAAATTCAAAAGGTAGATGATAATTATGTGATATTGCCGGATGTTAAGTTACCCGAATTTAATGGTAATATAGAACAATGGAATATTTTTAAAGTACAATTTGATAGTTTAATAACTAATAATTCATCGTTATCTGATACTCAAAAGTAATTTTATTTGCGATCTGCTTTAAGAGGTGAAGCAAAATCTATTGAAACGCCAGAAGACACATTTAAATCATTAATGACAGTTTTGATTGATAGATTCGAAAATAAACGATTAATTGTTCGCACTTATATTTTAAATATATTTAACATAGAAAAGTTGACTGGTGAATCGGCTAAAGATATTAGAAACCTTATAGATATTTTAAACAGAAGTTTAAGAGGTTTGAAATTAATGGACTTAGAAACAAACGAACTGACTTATCAAATTTTAATTAATATCCTGTTACAAAAATTAGATAAGGAATCTCGCAAACTTTATGAAATGAGTTTAACTTTAACTGATTTGCCTAATTGGGATACTTTTATTGAATTCCTGCAGAAAAGATCACAAATTTTAGAAAACATGCAAGGAGCGCAAAGTTTCTCTTTTAAAGTTAAAGCTTCGAACATACCAAAAAATAAAACCTTTTTGTTAAAGTCTAATAGCGACTTGTGTTCTTTGTGTAAACAATCACATATGATTTATAGATGTCCTTCGTTTCTGAAAATGACTCCTGTGCAGCGATTTAACGTGGTTAAAAGGAATAAACTTCGTTTAAACTGTTTAAGTGTATCCCACAAATTAACATATTGCTCCTCTAAATACTCTTGCTGCTTATGTCAAGGCAAGCATAATTATTTGTTGTGTCGGAATGAAAATAATCAGTTCAATGAAACAAATTCGCCGGTGAAAGATTCCTCGCCAAGCTGGCAACCACCGTCCCAGACGTCTTTTTCGCCAGTGCCAATTGCAACCCCTCGGGTCTCTGATGATGTAAACATTTCAAATAACCAGGAAGTGTTGAGTTCTTTCTCGACCATCAATGAAACTTTGAACAAAACAGTGCTGCTGACGACAGCTAATGTATGGGTTTGGTCTCCTGCTAGACATAACTATATTCGGGGGAGAGCGATGCTCGACAGTTCTGCTCCGCAGCACTGTCGAGCATCGCAGATCCGCAGTTCGACTTGCAGTGTCGACTTGCAGATCCGCAGTTCGATCAGCCTGGACCGATAGACTTGATAATTGGTGCAGAATTCTTTTTTAATGTAATTAAAGATGGTAAACAAATTGTGTCAGATAATTTAATATTTCAAGATTCGGTTTTTGGTCTCCTTGCCAGTGGTTCGGTTATGACAAAAACTTCTAAAGAATATTGTGGGTTGATTTCTAATTCTGAAAACCTAGAGGATAGTATTCGAAAGTTTTGGGAGGTAGAAGAAGTGTCTTGTGATCGACCATTAAGTAAGGAAGAAGAATTCTGTGAAATTCATTTTCAGAAAACTCATAAGCGAAATGAAACTGGTAGATTTGTCGTTAAGATGCCAATTCAAGAAGAATTAAATACGTTAGGAGATTCTCGAAACTTAGCTGAAAAAAGACTGCAACAAACAATTGGTAGACTCCACAAGAATCCGGATATGCATAGGCTCTATGATGACTTTCTTAAAGATTACGAGTCTCTTGGGCATATGGAAAAGGTTTCGAACGAAAATTCGTCTGCTGTAGTGTATTATTTACCACATCATGGAATTTACAAACCGGATAAAAGTACAACGAAACTTAGAGTAGTGTTTAACGCGTCGGCCCCTACCACTTCGGGTAGAAGTTTAAATGATCTACTACTTACAGGCGAAGTTAAAGAGGATATATTCGATATCATGATACGATTTCGTAAACATAAAATAGTGATAACTGCTGACATAAAGCAAATGTTCAGACAGATAATAATAGATCAAAGTCAGAGGGATCTATTGAGAATACTTTGGAAAGATAAAGAAAATCAAAAAACCGTTGTCTTTAACTTAAACACGGTGACTTATGGCACAAAAAGTGCTCCATTCCTGGCAACAAGGATTATTAAACAACTAGCCCGAGATGAATCTGTAAAATTCCAATTAGCTTCAGAAGTTGCGTTATCAGATGTTTATAAGGACGATATCGTTACTGGTTGCCCAGACGTTACTTCAGCCAAACTTTTGAAGGTTGAACTAATTGAAATGTTTCAAACATGCGGTATGAGCCTTCACAAATGGAATTCGAACTGTGAAGAACTTCTTGAAAATCAAAAACAAATTCGAGACGAGCATTCATTTGCTCCAGATTCAGAAGCTACGATCAAAACCTTGGGAATGGTCTGGAAATCTAAGGAAGACCAGTTTATCTATAAAGTATCTGTAAAGCCACAAAATTTCTATACTAAACGAGATGTATTATCAACGATTGCTAAGTTATATGACCCATTTGGATTAATCGGACCTGTTACTTGCAGAGCTAAAATTTTTATGCAGAAACTTTGGTTAGAAAAATTGAACTCGGATGATAAATTACCAGAAGAATTCGTCAATGAATGGCATTATTTTGTTAGCTCTTTAAAAGAAATTGAGCATATCACAATCAACAGGTATGTCTTAAGAGAGGAGGTTGAAGTTATCACACTTTTTGGATTTTGTGATGCCTCAATCTCTGCCTATGGAGCTGTTGTTTACCTAACTTGTTACACTCGAACTGGATCTCATACCTCTAAAGTATTCGCTAGCAAATCTAGAGTCGCCCCGTTGAAGACTTTATCGATACCTCGTTTAGAATTATGTTCTTGCTGGTTACTTGCGCAACTGGTCAACAAAGTTCTTGTTTCTTTGAAAATGACTATTGACAAGGTAGTTTTATTCTCGGACTCTACCATCGCCTTGGCATGGATCAGATCACTTCCTCATCAGCTAAAAACTTTTGTTGACAACCGAGTTTCCAAAATACAGAGGCTGTTCACACATTTTTTAGACGATGTATATTGTATTCACAAAACTAAATTACATAAAATTCTAGTGTTTTAAATGCTCTATTTGTCATCCCTTATTCTGAACTATCTTTCGACACCGCAATTTCCAGGATAATAATGCCCTTTGAAGTGTCAGAAGAGATATTCTATCCCATTCCTCTTGAACAGCTTTCCAGAGTCCTGTAAGGGTTTTTGGACGACGTTTCGATAATGCAGATTTTAAAAGTCCGAAAGCACAAAAATCCATAGGTAATACATCGGGAGATTTAGTAGGGATATCAGTGGAGGGTATGGCCTTGATACCAGTTTTTTGTTCCATTTCTTTTAGGAAATTTACAGTGGATTTTGAAGTGTGACTGCTAGCTTTGTCCTGATGGAGTCTCACAGATTGATGCCACTGTGGATAAAGCGATGGTATTTCATTCAGAAAAATTGGCGATAAAATATGTTCCTGATAGTATTTGGAGTTAATCTTGACATTTTTTTCCACTATCTTTATTTTTAACTTGCCATTATAAGAAAAACCAGCAACAATCATGAATCCCTTCAAAAAACTTTCTTTCGATTCTTTGAACCATGTACTTAAATTTTTTTCTCCCCATTTATGATAATAAATGGCTCTTTTTTTGTTGCAATCATTTAAATACACCCATGATTCATCTATTGTGACAATTGTTTTCCATTTTTCTTTGGATAAGTGTTTCTCATATTGAATTCTGCAGCGTGTCCTGCGTTCAGCGATATGATTTGGAAGAAGACGATGCACATTACGTTTTTTCGCTTTCTTAAGATTTAAATCAACGTTTTTCATTTTGTTTACAGTGGACTCCGAACATTTCAATGATTTTGCAACTGTCCTTTGACTAGGGGGATTTTCTTTTAACCTTAAGCAACGTACCTTTGCAATAGTCGAAGATGTCCATTTTTTCCTTGGATACTTGTTTGGAATTTTTGTCCCACTTGAGGCTCCAATTTGACGTTTTTTTCCTTTCTTGTTGACGATATTACCTGTCGACGCTTTAGATATCACAAAACCATGACTCTCACATTGTTTTTGGATAACGGAGTATGCATATTTCTCTTCGGAAAGAGCATAAATGTAGCCTTCGAACCACTGCTTTGTTAAAAACGCCATTTTAAATAAAAACAAAACTTTCAAGCCGCAGACGATAATTTTGACTTTTAAAAACATAGTACAATTGCAATTATTTCTTTTGCAGCAAACTATTTTTTATTACCGCTTACCAAAATCGTCTAAAAAATGTGCGAACAGCCTCTGTACAATCTTTAACCTCAAATCATCAGTGGAGACACATCTCTTCCAGTGACAACCCTGCGGATGTTCTTTCCCGTGGTGTCGATCCTAAAGAACTTAAAACCTTGGAATTGTGGTGGAATGGACCACAGCTTGCCTTTGAAGAAATTCTAAATTCTCCGAATGAAAGTGGAATGGACTCTCCTGATAAAGAACTATATTTAAGTGAACTAAAACAATCTTCGAACGCTAACTTGATTCTCACATCTAATAATGGCTTCATTAACCAAATTCTTGATTTAAGTAATAGCTATGTTAAAATAATTAGAATTCTTAGCTTTATTTTTAGGTTTCAATACAATTGCAGAAATAAAGAGAAAAAACGTGGACCTATCACTAAGGAGGAATTTAATGAGGCTAAACGATATTTAATCAAATCAGTACAGGTAAAAGTATTTTTCAAAGAATTAGGTTCTTTAAAGAAAAAGGAAAGGTTAAAGGACAGTCATGTAAGTAATTTAAATATTTTTCTAGACAATGATGGATTAATTCGTGTTGGAGGTCGACTTAATTATTCAAATTTGTAATTTGACCAAAAGGATCCTATTTTGTTACCAAGAGATCATAAGCTAACTATTTAAATAATGCAATATTTCCACCTAAAGAATTTGCACGTTGGTGCTCAAACATTACTTAATTTTGTTAGACAAGAATTTTGGCCTTTAAATGGCAGAAATAACGCTAGAAAAATTGTCCATAATTGCATTACTTGTTTTAAAAATAAACCTAAAATAGAAGAACTATTAATGTCATCATTACCAAGGGAAAGAGTGACGATTAGCCCTACCTTTTTTAACACGGGTATTGATCTATGTGGCCCATTTTTTATAAAATATAAAAACCAACGTAAAGGTGTTGTAAGCAAAATTTATGTTGCTATTTTTGTGTGTTTTTCAACTAGAGCTATTCATTTAGATATTTTAACTGATTTGACCTCGTATGCTTTAATTTCAACTTTGAAGAGATTTTTTGCCCGACGTGGTGTTCCCGCGACAATATCTTCAGACAACGCTACAAATTTTGTCGGAGCTAATTCTGAACTGAAAAAACTGTACAAACTGGTACAAAAGCCATCTGATGATTTAGCATCATACTTAGTATCGCAGTCAATATCTTGGAAATTTCTTCCTCCCAGATCTCCGAACTTCGGGGGATTGTGGGAGGCTGGAATCAAATCCTTTAAACACCATTTAAAGAGAACAGTGGGAAATTCAAAATTGACTCTGGAAGAATTTTTAACGGTAACTAATCAAATCGAAGGAATTTTGAATAGCAGGCCACTTATTCCACTCTCTTCGGACACTAATGATTTTGAAACCCTAACCCCTGGCCACTTCTTAATAGGTCGCCCAATCAATGCTATTCCAGAACCTGTATTAACCGATATGCCAGAAAATAAACTTTCTCGATGGCAAAAAATAACTAAATTTAATCAAATTATTTGGAAAAAATGGACACGAGATTATTTAAATCATTTACAGCAAAGAGGCAAATGGCTCTTTGACAAAAATAACATTACCACTGGAACACTAGTACTACTAAAAGATGACAAATTACCAATTTGCACTTGGTCTATTGGTAGAATTCACGACACCATCCCAGGCAAAGATGGAAAAATACGAGTAGTCTTAGTAAAAACACCTCGTGGTATTTTTAAACATAGTATATCTAATATTTGCATTTTACCTTTAAATAATATGGAGAGTTAAAAGAGTTAATTTTATCTATATCTTTAATTTGTATAGTCTACTGAAGTATTTGTATGGAAGTGTATTTATAATTATATAAGTGTATGGTGTTTTACTGTATTGTGATCTACATATTAATTTTGTTTGTAAATTTTGAATTGTATTAATCTATGTATAATTTGGATATTGTACAAATATGGCTGTAAAATTGTTATTTTTCTTGAAATCACTAGGATTTCAAAGTCGGGCGGTATGTTTACGCCTGGTTAAAGTTTGAACTGTAACCTCGTTACTTGGCGCCTATGAGTTGGCTGCAACAAGTATTTTGCGCAGTTGAAATTTGTCTTTCGCTCGAGTAGGAAGCTTCATTCGGAAGCATCCCTAAATAAATGAGCCATATCGTTGGCTAACGTTAATAAATCTTTCATAACTGAAACTTGCCAGTTTATTTGAACTTTCTTCGTACAGTCCAGATCGACCACTATCAGTGTAGAACAAGCAGTCCCAGTAATAATTCCTTAATTTGAACTTCATCTAAAATTTCATCACAGCTCTACGAGGTAGTAGAGATAAGCTCACCTCCGATGTTAAGCATTATTTGAATATAAGTTTTATAAACTGTGCAAATAATTTCTTGGGTGTAATCTTAGGAAATACCACAAAGTCTTTTTAGTAATTTCAATCTATCAGCGCCCCTGCGAGCAATTTCAGTGGAGGGATTTTCCCAGTAAAGTTTATCGTCGAGATAAATACCAAAATAACGGGCATCATTTGCTTTGGTCAAAGTTTTTCCCTTTAAAAAACAGAATGTGTGACTTGGTTGAGAGGGTGAACAGCTGACAAACTGTTTTGCCTAGGTTGACCTTCAGTTGATTTACGTTACACCACCGCTCCAAAGCAGCTAGGACTCATTTTATGATAAGCTCTTTGGACATCGGCTTCGGTAACGTAAATGGCCACGTCATCTGCAAAAAGTAAATAGTTGCCACCAAGGATTTCTTTCAATTTGTCAACAAGATCGTTTATCATAATAGTAAAAAAAGTACATCTAAGAACAGCACTCTGACGCAGGCCATTTCTTAATTGGACGACAACAGAAGTGGCATCACGATACTTCATCTCGGCCATTCTGCAGGCTAAGAAAGAATTAAGCCATTTATGCAGTCTGCACTCAAATTTTCAGTACAAAAAGGACAAAATGCTTTTCTTTATAATCTAACCGTGTCATTTGCATGGTGTACTTGAAAACGGATGTCATTGGCCCCATCACTCATTCCCTTTTATTTGCTGTCCAATCCTTGTGATCCTGTGCGGACTGGAGACGTTTGATCTTGTTAGTTGTAGATAGCAAAAGCTATCGGACTTACCTTGAGCTTCCATACCCGATACGGTGTAATGCACGGCTAACAGTATCTTGAAAGAGCTGGTACCTGATTAAATTTTCTGTAATTTGACGTACTGGTGCCCATTTGTTGGATTGGACAAATATGGAAACTCTCCGTTCAGCCTTAGCATCTAGCAACCGGTGAGGCCCACAAGCCTTGCTTTGAGAGCCGGATTTTTGTTTGGTAGCCAACTCTATAAAACAGGAGAAGCAGTTTCGCTTATACTTATTCCACTGTTCATAGCACCCACAATAATTCTAAGTTGAAAGTTCATTAAATCGCATTTATTTACCTATTCCTTCAGAAGCTATACATTTCAACTGTCTTTACAATACTTAAGCAATCCTTTTATATGCTAACCTCACACTCTAGTAGCGTGAACGTTACATTAGCGTCACATCAATGTTGATTTTCATAAAGTTGTCGGATAGTCATAATAAACTACTGACCACTCGGTGTTTTTATGCACATGTTCAGATGGTTTTAAAATATATTCTTCCAGTAAGGTGAAAAACAAATGTTAATGTTTTGCTGTTTTAATACTTCTCAAATAAACAGATGTATAGTCTCTAGTCAAAAATAAGATAAGGATATCATTTGAAATCTTGAATGAAATGGTTTCATATTAATCCTCCTGACGTTTGGATATTCATGAATATTTTTTATATTAAGTAGTATTTTGTGCTACTGTGTGTTTTATATATTTTTGTTATATATTGAATTCTGGTTCATCCGTCCGCTACAATAATTTCCAACTCTGTTGTAACTCTCTAATTTTAATTCATTAAGTTACAGTTAGATTTTATTGGAATAGTTTCTATGGGAAAAAAGCTTGCGATTGAAAGTAGTTAATATGAGCAAAATAATATATTTATATAAATAGAATTAACTTCTTTCAAATAGTTAACTGGTTAAAAGTATGTTTTTAATTGTATTCAGTTGATAATAAGTTACAGGTAGCACATGCAAAAAACGGTCCCAATTTTCCAAAAAAGTCGAAATTAAATGGAAAAAAATCATTTGTTTTTTAGATTCCCTGTTTTTCGTACCTCTACAATTTTTCAAAGGACTTTATACTGATTTATTTTCCTTTTGTCTTCTATTATCTCCTCTAAAAAAATTTCATTGTGTTAAAGGCTCATTATGTTTTAATTAAAGATTCGGAGAAAGCGAGAGTTTTTAATTCTGTTAGATTTAAGGGATTTTTTAACAAAATAAAGAATTTATCATTTTTCTTAGTTGTTGATTAAGCCTGTGACTGAATAATCTCGAAAGTACGTAGAAATGAAAGTTTTTTGAGAGATTTCATACTTTCTAGAAATCAGATTAAAATAAATCCTCTTGCCTCCCTGTTGAAGCAATTTCATATCAAGAGTATTCACGGGATAAATTAAGCATATGCTTATTTGGTAAGAGATAAAACCTAAAACCACAGTGGGTCTTTAATATACTGAATCTAGACCAGTGGTACGAAAAAGTTTTTAGACCACAACTCACTTTCTTAAAATAGAAAACTCTCGATCCCCAATGAAATTATTTTGGTAGAAACACAAGTAAAATAATTATGAAAATTATGTTAACAAATTATGTTAACAAAAAAATGAGAAACTGTGCATTTTCGGTGTATATTTATTTTACATAATAACAATAAAAAAATGTCTTGTTAACCATCTGCACTTGTTTTTGGCAAAATTGTTCCACTCCTTATTTAATAATGTCATATTATCCTTTAACATATGAAAAAAGTATAAATAAAAAAATTTAAAATATGTAATTTTAGAAAATTTAAAGCATATTTTTTGGATAAATTATTCAATACAGGTAACCCTCCTATAACACAGTAGATAGGTTCCTAGAAAATGCTGTGTTGTGTGAAACCATGTTATGAGACCCAGAGACAGTTCAAAAAAGGGGGAGGGGGTTACGTTCTGAAAACTTATTAAAAACAAAAGTTTTAAAAAAATTCCATAAACAACTTAATTTTTATTAAAAATATAAATGTATGTATAACACAAAACGAAAAGAAACAAAAAAATATTATTTTCATTTAATGTGACCTTAATTTGATAAATTTCTTCTTCATCACTCCTCAGCACAATCAAACGAGAGCATTTTTTCAATTGAACGATATCACCTTCACTTTCAGAACCCTTTTCTTCATTTAGATTTTTTGCACCTTCTATCCTCTTTAAAGAATCTGTAATTTTGGTTTATTTCCTGACTCTTAAAAGGTTATTGTAGATTCACGGTATGGAGATAGACAATTTTGCAGCTCCCTTTTGAATTTTCGGCTTTTTTACAGTGGAAGGGTCTGCATTCAGGAAAAATTATTCAAGATTTTCAGCCAAGCTTAGGCCTTTTTGTAATTTTAAAGAGTTATAAATGAATAAATTATTATTTGTTTATACATTTTCATGTAAAGCCACTATAGCTCATTATTTCTTCCCGTCATTATTTTAAGGTAAATTTAGTTTCTAAATGCGTTAAACAAAAGTCATGTTATCTAGTGTTATAGAAATACTTGTACAGTGTTGTACAAAGGTTTTCGCAATTTTTTTAATCGTGTTAGAGAGAAACCATCCGTGAATAATTTAACCTTTAGCTTACGGGGCCCATTTTTCCGATTCCCTCTTTAGAACGGGAAATTTCATATCCCCTTTGTAAGAATAGCCATTAAGGGCATTATATATATATATATATATATATATATATATATATATATATACAGGGTGTCCATAATTAAAGTCCCACCTTTCAAAAGGCTGCAAAAAAAGAACCACTGGTTAGAATGGTTTCAAATTTGAACTGAATATACTGGAAGAAGGGGGAAACGATTTGGCATAATAAAAAAAGTTCCAAAATGTATCAATAGATGGCGCTGTAACATTTTCGAACTTTTTTTTTTATTATGCCAAATCGTTTCCCCCTTCTTCCAATATATTCAGTTCTAATTTGAAGTCATTCTGACCAGTGGTTCTTATTTTGCAGCCTTTTGAAATGCAGCCTCTTGCAGACTTTAATTATGGGCACCCTGTATATATATATATATATATATATATATATATATATATATATATATATATATATATATATATATATATATATATATATATATATATATATAATATATATATATAATATATATATATATATATATATATATATATATATATATATATCCATCCATTTTTGGGCCCGTATTCTTGGGATACATGCTATCCCACCCCGTAAGGAAAAAGGTTAAGACTTAGGGGCCGTGTCAAGCAGTATATAGTATCGACTTTACTCCCCACCCCATGAAAAATGTAAATAAGAAATACCAGTTAAATATTAATAATATTATATTAAAAAATATTTAAAATTTTGACAATCATAAATATTAGTTACGTATAAAAGCAATGAAGAATAGTAATGTAATTTTATGTGCTAAATATTTAAAAAAATTAAAACAAATAAACTTACGTATTTATGTTATCTTTCAGTATTTTTAATTTTGATTTTATAATTCAGCACATACATCGATGAAACTTAAAGTATTATACTGATATCACATCAATATTATAAAAAAATGTAAAATTGAAAAGACCAATTTTCAAATATTGAATATCATCATAGTTAATCCAACCTGGTAAAATTTTACGATTTAAACACTGGTTAAATAAATAATTACAATTAGAAATTAATTTTGTTTTATAAAATATTTAATATTAGATAAATAATAACTTGTATTGTAATATCAATTAAATAATGTGTTAACAAATATTAAATCAAAATTTTTCGTGTGAAAATTAATTCGTAAACATTGCCACATTTAAAACAGACAAAAAGTTTTAAAGAGTTCTGATTAAAAAAGTCATGTAAATGTTTCCAAACAGTTTAGAACAATTATTTCTTACAAAATAAATATGAATATATTAACAAATATTTTATTCTCGAGATATCGAAATTATTTTCTGGTAAATAAATTGTAGTTAAGTGGAAGTCTATATGTTTTAAAATTCATCAAAATGAAAATAATAATTGTTTTTTTCCTTTTAAATTATGTTTCAGGCCATCTTAAAGCTCAGGATATTAAATAAACAGTATTTGTAGAAAGTAGCAAAGCAACTTCCTCTTAAAATGCTGCAATTTTCTTCCATCTGAAAACTTTTAGAAAGATTTTTTTTGTCTTTTAAAAAAATAATGAAAGTTGTTTCTAGGAAACATTTTTTATCATCATTCTGTGTCGTTAATGAAATATAATACCAAGAAAAATCAAATAAGGAATGTACACTCGTTTACTTTACCCTAAATAAACATTTTTCGTCCTCCTTTCGCCATCTAAACAAAAAGAAGCAAAAAGTTTCGGAATAAATTAACTTGTCCCAACGTTAACAGAATAATAATGTGCTGCCGTATTGAACTTTGCAACGGGCCAATTAGGACTGTGGATGCACATTTTTTTTAAGTTAGCATTTAAAGCTTTTATCGCATCTTCACTCAAAGGGGAAATGGGAAATGGGAAATATTTATCTAACATCTGCGCTTGAAGGCTGTAAATGAATCTTCATAGTTTCCATCTGTTCAAAAATTAATTGTAAGTAATTCAGAATTAATACATTTCTCTTAATGTGGTCTCTATTTAAGGGGAATAAAAAATTAAAGCAATTGAAGTAATATCCGCGAAGTCGATTTTTTTATACATCAAAAGCAAATAAATGATAGCTTTTTATTCCTAACGATTATTATCGTTATTTAGGGTCCCTTAGATTATTTATTATTTCCAGTTCGTTTTTGTTAAAGAACGAAAAAAAAAGAGGGGCAATAAAATAAATAAATAACTGAGGCACTCAATTGAGAAATGGCGATTTTTGTACGCGTAGAGTTTAACTTTTTATTTTCAAAATTGTGTTTGAATTCTTTCGGAGTCCAAGTCTTTTTCTGTTAGAGTGCTTGAGTGTAAATGCTATAGAAATTCGGTAGCATTAAACGAAACTAGAGACTTTTGTTTAGCTGAATTTTAATGCTTTCTGAATGAAGTCTTTTTATTTTTTTACGAGCAAGTGTTTTGGTTAAAATAATATTCATTATTACTTTGATGCTACCCTAGAATTCAATATTTCATACTCATAGAAATGATCTTATTGAAATTTAAGGTAACGTATAGTTATATGTGAGAAAGCTTTTATGTGATGCAATGAAATTTATATTAAATTCGTAAACTAAATTAGAAAGATAAAAATCAATACTAATATTTAATTCGTGATAATTCGTAAAACACCGTATAATGTATTTGTAAAAGTGTCTCTGAGAACAATACAGAGAAAATATGCTTTTAAATTAACCTCACATCTAAATCAATCACTGTTCGCTTGTAAGCTGCATTAGTCAACGGTACATATACAAAATTGCGGCGTATATCGCAGCTCCATAAATACAGCTTACCAAGAGGCAGCTTGTCTTAGTCTGGTAATTTTCCATCCCTGTGAAATATGCCATTGTCAGCATAAAGTCAAATCTGATATGTCAGAAAGACAACAAACTTGTCTTTTTTGTAAGGAAGATTAGAAGCATCAGAATGATGAAATTGGTAAAACACGGATACATTCATGAGCTCTGAGCGTACCGCAATGTGTGATCTCCATTCAGTCGAAAATGTTCCAAAACACTGGGGATCACGACAGTCCATTAAAGGTCATTTAAATCTTACAGCCCTAGGCAAGACTGATATCTGACCTTAACTGCACATTATCACAGGACGATGTCTCGAGAGCATCTCTCTGGAGTACTGACATCCACGACTGGATTAAAGGAACCCCGACAAACAGTAGGCAGTATGAAATTGATCTTTAATGAGCTTTTTTCTGATTATTTAATATCTGTTAGGAGACGGATTTTCAGCACACTACTAAATGAAGAGAAGGGAACACACCAAACCCTCCTTAAAACATAATGCAAGGTACTGACTTGGAGATTGAGATTTGTTGTTATGCAAGCCTTATTTTGGACGGGGTTATCATAGAAATATGTACTAATATTTCTATGAAAGTACAGAGACGTCATACGAAATTTCTTCGGCTCTTACAGTGTGCCGTGGGTACACAATTAATATTCTTTGGTGATAAGAAGCATTCTTGCCCGACGTCAGCAGGTCAAGTATATCTTCTCCAAAGAGGACATACATAGGAATCTCTTGTGACTAAGTCTCCGAATAGGAATTATAATGAGAATGCGTAATATCCTCCTGAAAAAACTGATGTGAAAGGAAAAACATTGTCCACGTGGGCAGTAGGCAACGAAGAAGCGACGACATATTAAATATTTTTTGTTTATATTTCAAGTATTGAATGGCCAGCACTCTCGCGGTGTACATACAAGCGAATGTCTAGCGACAAGTGCCTCCGCGTACGAAAAACAAATTTCAAGTAGATTGCCTGACAATGTATCGAGTTAGACGAATACGTATTTAAAATATTGCTCAGCTAGTCAATATTAATATGCTTTCATTGATATCTATACTTTTAGTTTACTTGCGGGGGCTTCCCCACAGCGCCCTGAGAGTTTTTATTGTGTTTTACTGTACCTGACAACGGCCCAGAGTCTATCAGGTACAACCTGCGAATCTAGCTTTAAACGCCTACTCTTAACACAGTTTCTTTTTCTCAAGAGCAACCTACCGGCACCTCCACGTGGTGGCCCCTGGGAGATCTAGTGATCTGCGAACGCCGGAGGCAGTGGGGATTTTCTCGAGCTTATTGATTTTGATTGATTATTGATTATTTTTATTAATTCTCCAACATGTGTCAAGAGAAATCAGTTGATCCTCTCTTGAGATATGCTGAAGATAAAATGTGCTCAGCGCAAACTAGAGTGGCTCATTTAATTAGCACGTACAGTGGTTCAGCCGAGCGAAAGCGGTGCATAAACGAAGAGCTCCAGAAGCTGTTGAATATTTTGAGGGATCAGCAGTCCCATATCCAGTATTTAGCTGGACAGTTAGCGCAAGCTAACAAGAACACTTCCGCCAATACGGTAAGCAACAATAGACCAGGAAACAGATCTGTCTCTAGGAGCAGATCAACTATGGGAACAAGAGCGAAATCGGAAAGGTAATCTAAAGCCGAAAAGGAAAGGCATGTAGTCACGGTGTATTCAAAAAGGGAGCAGGCCTCTGAGGATACAAGAGATGAAATACAGTCCCACATTGACCCCACCAAACTAAAGGTGGGAATAACTATGATGAAAAAGATCACCAAAGGTGGGGTCATCATAGGTACGGACAACGAGGAAAATCTTGATATGCTGATCGAAGAATTTAAAAAGATCGATGAACTCCATGGGAGTTATAATACGGCCAAGCCGATAAAAAGAAATCCGCAACTTATTATCTATGGAGTAGCGGAAAGCCTCAAGAAGGATGAGTTTATAAGTAAACTCAAAGAACAAAACGAGGAGTTGACGGCAGACGAAATAAACATAATCGCAAATTACAAAGCCAAATATGGCGAAAATTGGATAATAAGTATCCATGGAGATACTTTCTCTTCTCTGAGCAATGTGGGTCAGAGAAGCTCAAGCTGGGGTGGCAGCGGTTCTCCTTCAGGGAGTACATAAGACCAAGAGTCTGCTACAAGTGCTGGCAATTCGAGCATATTGCCAAGGTTTGAAATAATGAACAGGTTTTCAAAAATTGCGGTGGCACGGACCACTGTTACAGTGACTGCACTAAAGATGCCAGATGCGTTAACTGCAATAGGAGTAATAAAAAGCAGCACCTAAATTGGACACTTCGCACTCCCCCACCGCTAACTCGTGCTCTCTCTATAAAGTAGAGGTGGGGCGCATAGCGCAGCGAACCAACTATGGAGGATAATCCTCCATGTTGTAAGCTAGCGCATCTAAATGTAAATAAGACATATATAGCATCGGAGGAACTGGGCGAAGACGCCGCCGCCCAGAACCTTGACATAATATCAATAAACGAGCCATATTACACTAAAGGTGACGTACACATCACCGGCATTCCTAATACCTATGCA
Organism: Dolomedes plantarius; assembly: GCA_907164885.2. Classification (NCBI taxonomy): domain Eukaryota; kingdom Metazoa; phylum Arthropoda; class Arachnida; order Araneae; family Dolomedidae; genus Dolomedes; species Dolomedes plantarius. Next base: position 154,318,809 of record OU015498.1, on the reverse strand, counting down.
GTTGTAGCTCACAATAACAGCCCAAAAGATGCCCTAGCAATGAAGAGAAAGTATAACATGCTCAAACTAATGGTGAATGAGCACTTAGTGGCAGTTCGGATCCAGCTCTTTAGCGAGTGGTATATAAATAAATCCATCTATCTACCCCCGTCTTCACGAGGGGACGATGACAGAACGGAACACCATTTGAGTATACTCGGAACTATTCTCAATAGCAACGCCAACTCAAAGGCGATAATTATGGGTGACTTCAATGCGAAGTCCACAGTCTGGAGCCCTAGGCCCACTAATGAAAGGGGAATCACTATCCTAAACTTGGTTGCGCAATACGGGGCGCACATTCTAAACAACCCGGAAACCCTCCCACTTATAACGGACCATTCGGGACGGGATGGGTTGACCTTTCAATTACCATAGGTATCGATGAGGATCAGATAATTAATTGGAGAGTCTCAGACGACTATGTGCTATCGGACCACAATAGCATTCTTTTCGAACTCAGTGGCCCTAACACAAGCCATAGACAACCCAAGTCCCCTAGATGGGACATAAGATCAATTAAATGGTTGGAGTTAGGGCGGAACTCCACAGAGAAAGAGAAAACCATTTACTCTTTCTCTGTGAAACAGAAAACCATTATTACAAACGGTGGAAGTCATCGAACCAGAGGACGCAGTAAGAGAAATTAACGATAAGCTACACAGTTTGTGTAGCAAACATCGGAAAAGGAAGGGTTGTCACGTCATAAATGCCCATTGGTGGTCCCCAGGCCTTGCTGTAATGCGCAAAAAAGTCAGGGCCCTCAGAAAAAGAGCCCAGAAAATTAGTGATTCCCAGAACAGGGCAATTAATATGGAAATTTTTAAACGCGAAAGAGCGAAATATAAGAAAGCGAAATTAGCAGCAAAGATAAAATCGTTCAGGGAATATCTCGAGGGGTTGCCTCCAAAGATATCTTTGGTAACATAACTTTTACCATTCCTAAAAACGGCAGGAGCGACTGCGCAAAGCAGCTCAAAAATGTTGATGGTGACATAACGCACGGCGAGCTAGAAGTGGAGTTAAGATTGACTAAACACCACTTCAGAAAAATTGAAGTAATTCAGTATCTTAGAGTCTCAAATTAAGAGACTCTAGAACCTATTATTAATGTTGAAGTTGAGCACATTTTGGAAAATATGGCTAAGGGGAAAGCCCCAGGATTCGACGGGTTTACGCTCACGATAGAGGAATAGCCCCTGGTGGATGCCCAGTTACTGGGAAATCTCTTTAATAACTGCTTAACTACTATAAAGATTCCGAACATCTGGAAAAAAGCGAAGGAAGTCTACTTCCCCAAAGCGGAGAAGGACGTCACAAATGTCTTCTCCCCATGATGGGGAAGTTGCTGAATAAGTTGATCACTAACAGACTCGTAGAAAATATAGAGTCAAATGGGGTACTTTCGAAAGTCCAATACGGCTTCCGGGGAAATAGGAGCACTAATGATGTCCTACAGAGGGTACTTGGGATCACTGGCAAAAATCGGCAAGATAAACTTTACACTTTTATGATCACATTAGACATACAAAAATATGTACGAAAAGGATTGCCGTCACCTGTGAAACAAGTGTGTTTTAGAATCACCTGTTCCCATAACCTGGTGTATCCCCCCCCCCCTTCATGTTTATTATTATCATTGTATGCATTCCACATTTTCCTGGGAAAATGCACATGTGGAATTTCCAGACCATTGTGAAATTTCCAGAAACGTATTGCACGGATAACTGCAAAAAAAAAAAAGGAAGTTCTATTTGCAGTGTAAATAGTTAACCATTTTACATTACAATTACCGTGAGCCCCAAATGGGGATCATTGTATTTTGCCGGTGGTCAAGCTATGAAGTAAACAATTTGTTCAATTTTGATACTACACTGTTGGCCACTGTAAATGCAACACCCCGAAGGAAACATGCAAATAACATGAAATTTACAACATGCATTAGCGGAGGTGAGATATGCAAATGATTAGAATTTCAGCGCAGACGCACATCACGCGCGCCTGTGGCGCCACTTCAAAGCGCTATTTAAGGCTTGGAGATTTCGACGATTTCAAGTTCAGCAATTGTGTTTTTCTTGTGTTTTTTTAAAAAAAACGATCAATTATGCCTCGTCGAAAACAGCGATTATCTTTTGATCAAGTATCCGAGTTCGACAGAGGAAGGATAGTGGCCTACCGAGATTGTGGATTATCTTTCAGGGAAATCGGTAGTCGTGTTGGACGAAACCAAACAACTGTAATGCGGATATGTGATCGGTGGATGCAGGAGGGTACGACGGACCGGCGTGTTCGATCGCATCCACCTCAGCGCACCACTTCACGTGATGACGGGCAAATTGTGCGCATGGCAGTGACGGATCTCTCAGTCACATCACGAACCATAGCACAGCACATGCAGTCTGTAACGTATCATCCAGTGTCTGCGCGTACCATTCGACGCCGTTTACAGCAGAATGGTCTGTCCGCAAGACGTCCATTGCTTTGTCTACCCTTGACGCAGAACCACAGACGTCTCCGCCGCCAATGGTGCGATGACAGAAGGATGTGGACGGCAGAATGGAATGAAATTGTCTTTTCTGACGAGTCACGCTTCTGTCTGCAACACCACGATGGTCGCATTCGAGTCTGGAGACACCGTGAAGAGAGGATGCTGAACAGCTGCGGTATGCACCGCCACACTGGTCCTGCACCGGGTATTATGGTATGGGGCGGTATTGGATATCACTCTCGCACACTTCAAGTACGCATTGCCGGTACTTTAAACAGCAAGCGCTACATCTCCGAGGTGTTGGAGCCAGTTGTCCTTCCTTACCTTCAGGGCTTGCCCACAGCCATATTTCAACAGGATAATGCGCAACCACACGTGGCACGCATTGTCCAACGGTTCTTCGTCAATCGCCAGATTGAATTGCTTCCCTGGCCGCCTCGCTCTCCGGATCTTTCGGCGATAGAAAACATGTGGTCCATGGTTGCTCTACGATTGACCCAGATTCCATCCCCATCTGCCACAGCAGATTAACTTTGGCAACGTGTGGAATCTGCTTGGTCTGCTGTACCACAAGAACTCATCCAAAGTCTATTTGAATCAATGCCGAGGCGTGTGGCAGCGGTGATCTCCAACACTGGCGGCTACTCAGGCTACTGATTTTGGCAGGAACCACACTTCACAGAAGTCTATAAATTTAATCATTTGATAATTGGTCAACATGTTATCTACAAAATAAATTGTGTTGTGATATCTCTTGTCTTTCTTGGTGTTGCAATTTGGGTGGCCAGCAGTGTATGTTATTCAGAAAACATATGCACATAACCTCGAGAAGAAAAAAATAATTCATTTCAATAAACATTATCAGATATTCACTTAGCAAATAGAGAGATATGAAAAAGCGTCATTTACAAGCAACCTTTTGAAAAAATATCACATATATATATATATACATATATATATATATATATATATATATATATATATATATATATATATATATATATATATATATATATATATATATATATATATATATATATATATATATTAATCAAACTGAAAAGTTTAACTGTATGAGTAGACAATGATGCAAACACTTAACTCTAAAAATAAACGAAAAGTCAGAAATTAAGGGGGATAACATTAAAAATATTCGTGATCCCCAAATGGGGCTCACGATTTTTAATGGGTTAATATCAACGATATAGATAAAGTTATCCTATATTTGTCATAGGTATATGTAATTATGTATCAAGCTTTTGATAAGCGTTTTACTGTCTAACTTTGAGTCAAGTAATTTTTCCTCTTGGATTTCAAGGTGAAAACAAAGATGTCACAAAGTAGTCCCACTCGGCGGGGCAACTTTGTGACACATTTTAACTTTAGTTTCTCAATGGTAATTAAAGATCCGGGTTAGCGTAATACATTACTACGTAAAGAAAGGATATACCAATGTTTTTCAATTGTTCGTTGTGGCCTGCTTTTAAAACTGGTCGGCTGACACAGGAAAAAAACTAAAATCTGTCACAAAGTAACCCCATCTTACGGTAGAGTAAAACATTTACGTGGAAATATTATTCTGACCAAGAAGAAATACTGTAATAAATAGAGTTAATCACGGAGAGAAAGTCCAAAAATATAAATCAACGTTTTTAAAACTGACAGATTAACTTAATTACTGCATAATGTGTTCTAGGCTATTTGCAATAGTATAATCACAAACGAACGTTTGGCATAAAGATAATAATTATGCTTAGACTATGCACATACTCTGCATCTTAAAAGAAACAAAATTTCAAAAATTTCAATTAAGGATTTCTTACCAGAATTAAATTACTTTAATGGAAAAAGATTCAGATATTTTTGTTAGTTTTATCTTTCTGCCTCCGGGTAAATTAGTATAAATTGAGCAGACGGAATTCAAAGAAATTTTGTAATTGTCTGGTACATTAGGTTGCATCATTTAGTATTGCTTCATCTTTTAGAGATTATTGTGCCTTTGCAAAATTACAAGTTAATGATTAAAATAAAGATATTAATTAAACTAATATTATTTACATACACTACTACTAAAAAAAGTAGAAATGAAAATTAATGACTTCTTACTTCATTAAAAATATTTTAATGGAAAAAAATCAAATGTATCCATTTTTTTCCACTTTTCTTTCCTGATTGAAAATCAATATAAATAGAGCGCCTAGAATTTAAAGAAATTAAGCAATTGTCTAATACACTAAGTATTGTAAAAAATTAACCTTGGAAAATGACAGCACACATAACATTTTTCAACAGTTTTTATTTTTCTTATCTTTGTAACGAAATCAGTCTTTAGGGCTGAAACCTTATCAATTCATCTCTGTACAGGTGATATCGCTGAAAGGAATACCGTAATATTAGAATCTTTAGTATTAATTTTCCAAAATGTTTTTTGACTGATTTATCAGTCTATAGGAAGTCGTTATAACGAAGTTGTGTCGTATTAAAATAACAGTTTATAGATACGACTGAGATATATCAGCGATATTTTTTGGCGATTTAGTCAATCTTTTATCTGTATATTTCTTCTCCAGATGTGTTTACTCTATAACAAAGGAATCTTTCCATGTACAGTGAAGTATTCCACGAATAACTCAACTCATAGCTTTGGATTATAATTACTAAACGAAAATGCCATTTATCGAAAAACTGTTAATTTCTGTAGACGAAAATAGTCTGCGATCATTAAAACAAAATAAAATTGTCTGATGCCTTTTGTTCAGTTTCAAAGTTATTTCAGGAAAGAATTTAATCACATACCCTTTTGAAATACAGCCCAAACAAATAGCATTTATTCCCAGGCCACGTTTACTTTACTCTCCTTTCATCCTCTAAGCAAAAAAGGCAATGTTTCGGAATTGATTAACCTCTTTGAATGTTCACTGGAAAACAAATATTTCGCAGCCTTGCCGAGCTTCTTTCTCAGAAGCACCGAAAGCTCTTTCACAGAAGAATAAAGAACTCATTAAAGCAAGAATATGGACAATGAGATGCATAAATTAATCGCCCCTTGATTCTAGAGCGTCAAAACATTTTCGTACGGATTGGTATTCAAATGAGCTCTTTTTGTAGAAGTAGTATTTTTAAACAATTGTGAATAATAAAAATTTAATATTTGGTCGCCTTTTAAGTGCAATAAATTTAGATAGAAGCTGATTTAATTTTAGACTTTAAAAATACTTTTGCAGTTAGTGATTTATAAAAAGATTGGTAGACTACAGAATTACATAAAATAATTTCTTACAGGAGTGGTAACTACGGCAAAAACTTGTATCACCAGAATATCCTTTAACCATGGACCTAGCTTTTGATCTGAACCGATGGTAACAGCTAAGTTTATGGCTACTGCCGAATATACCTGATGATATTGAACTTAGATTCCAAATGATACAAAAATGTTTCTCCCGATATAATTGAAAATGAATGCTTTTCATGTTCTCAAGCTTTTTTATTTATTAACTTTATTCTGTAAAACACTTAAGTTCTGAAGCAAAAAAATACATAGTTTAACTATATAATCTTAAATTAATGGAAAAGTTGATCATTTCTGAATAATTTAGAATAAATACAATTATTTACTATCACCACACATTTTTTACCATGTTCTAAAGATTAATGAGTGGTTTAAATTCTTCAGGTTGAAGTAACTGAGAAACAAAAACGATGTATTTAAATTTAATAACAATTAAAACGAGGAGAGTATTGATTATACTATAAGACTAAAGATTCATACAACAATTTTCTGTACATCACATAATATATAGCTTTCCCTTTATAGTGTTTCACAAAATATATATTTTTCCATAATCTTAAATAATTAAGAAAGGTGATCATTTAATAGTAACTCAAAAGTCATTAATTTATAATCTAATCATTTATTATCTTCAGATTATTTACCATAATGTTAAGATTGTTTTCGATTAATTGAAGGCCTTATTTGAATAGTGGGCCAACTCCACTTTTTTTAAAATGGTGTTAGCCTCACTTTCATGTTCATACAAGTAATTTCTGTCTTATACTAAAACTGGTACACCTCCAGCTTATTTCTGCTGCCAACGGAGGTCGCCACAAATCTGTCTTCAGCAGCCATTTTTTAGCTATCGTTTGACTCTAAGGCTCTGTATCTCAAAATGAACAAAAATGGAGTTGGCTCAGTATTTGAATAAGACCTTCAGTTGTTTCTCATGCTGTTGCTCATATAAAATAAAGGCTTTTTTTAATTGCTAAGAATTTTAGGTATCCGTCTATGGGCCCCAGTGAGCCCCTCAGTTACCCATTAGGTCAGGAACACATAACAAATTTACGACATGAATAAAAAATAAATAAAAAATAAAAATATAAAAAACCTGAAAAACAAATCAAACACTAAAACAAAGTGAAGCAAACAGCAGAAGTCTTTGATGAAATCCTGCATCCGGTCTCTGGCCTTCCAGTATCTCTTGTGGATATTTTCCCCGACTAAGGCTGCACAGTACTCAAGGTGGTCCGTATCCATGGCGATGTCTCATTCACACAGAACACAAACCTAACTACCAAAAATACAAATTGATTCAGGTGATCGACAAGACAGTCATGACCAGTCAAAAGTCGGAAAGCCGCTACAGCTTGATGACGATTGTGGAAGACATTTCTATGAGTTTAGACAACCCATCTCTCCTCTCTATTATGCACAGGTGTTGTTTTTATTTCTCCAGTGATCAGCTTTCAAATATGATTATGAATACTTTCAAGTTTTTGTTAGCTTAGCTGCATTATAAGTTATGGGAGGTGCGCAGCAGTAGGTGAAAAGTGCTTTGATATACATATTATACGTGATATTTAAAATTTCTCTTCCATATCCTCATAGGACACAAGCTTTTTATGGAATGTTACTCCAAAATAACTACTGTTTGTTGTTTTTAAAATATTGGAGTCACAATATTTTATGTCCATAAAAGTTGATTGGCATTTGAGAGTAAAATTCTGATAAATTCTGATTCTTTCTATTCTATTTTTTTTCCATACACCAGTCGAACAACATAGCACAAGATCGTCCACATAGAGAGTACATTTGATTCCATAAGTATTTTCAAATAGTTTGGGTAAATCGTTGACATAAAAATTAATTGAATTCCTCCCTGTGGTAGTCCATATGGTAGTCCTGTGGTAGTCATCGATGTGTTTGCTAAACTTGTACGTATTATTTCCGTATTTCACAGCAAATAATCTCTGTGAAGTGAGACCTTTAATCCACTTCAAGATATTTCCCCTGATTCTAACGTTCTGCAGCTTATGATAGAGTTGGCTACGCCATATACGGTCATAGATGGATTTGAAATCGACGAACACGGATGCTAATGTCTGTCTCATATCCAAAGCAACGTAACTTGCTGACTAGTTTAATGATTTTTTTCTTAACCCGCCTGCCGAAAATAAACTATATTCCTCCAAAAAGTAGACAATTCTCTCATTCACCATTCTCTCCATAACTTTGGCTATGATAGAGTTCAGGGAAATAGGTCTATAGCTTGACCCATTTCTTTGAACTCTATTATAAAACAAATACACGTAAAATTAAGCTTCATAATCGTAAAACAATGGAAAAGGTTATTATTTTTAATAATTCAAATCCGTATAATTACATATTATATTTAACAATGTACTTCGTTATTTTAGAATATGATATTACATGTTCCTCATTAATATCAGTCATTAATTATTCTTTCTTATACTGAAGCTAATTATTAATTTTATTTTTTTATTCTTTACACTGTTATAGCAGTGAGGCAAAAACATATACTCCAACATTTCCATTAATTTAGGAGTATGAAGTTTATCATTTTAAAAATATAAAAAAATGCATGATCTTTCTTACAAGAGCTCGTTTTTATCTCACTCTTGGTTATGCATTCAATGAAAGTCATTATTTATTTTGGGTTGCCGTAGTTGTGAAATGTAACTAAAATGTAATTAAACTTAGTAGTCTTAAATCTGTTGGCCAATTAACAATTTTCAAGAAATTCGGTTTCCAAATTCTTATTTACTTTGCTTCTTATATTATTTTTATCCTATTCTAACGACTGCCCAATCAGTCAAATTTTTTATTTCTTAGGCTGTTGAAGTCAGGAAATAATAAAAAAAAAGGTACTTCATAATCTTAAATCGATGGAAAAGTCGATCCTTTCAGAATAATGGAAAATGAAGATTATAATTTACTATACCTCACATCTTTTTATCTTCATCTGGAAATCATTTAATCATTCAGATTCTTCAATTTATCTGTGGAAGAAAAATACGTAATTAAAACTTCATTATCTTAAATCATTGGAGAAATTCAAAGTGCATATCATTATTTATTTCGCTATTATATTGTAACTATTTCCGTAAAACATAATAATGAACCAGTTAACGATAATAAATTGCTGTATTTTTATTTTACAGTGGTGTGTTATGACGGTTAAGTCTATTTTTCACAGACTTTTTATCCCACAATGGAACACATTTGATTAATATTTCTTTCGAAAACAACTTCCGTGTTCTAGACTATGTGCATTTAGACGTATTGCAGTGTTACCTTACAAACCTCATATTGTCAGATAAACCCAATCCCAAATAAAACTGTCTATTGTCTTGTCTAAACGCAAAAATGTTATATGTTCGTAAGAATGAAACTAAACGTAGAATATGTTAGTTGTTTGTTGTTATTTCCAGTGCCGAGCACTTGGCTATTATGCCATTCGCTTCTTATTTCAAATCTGTAGACCGAAAAGCCCTTCTATGATGTCGGAGAGGGTACGATCCTTCTCTAGATGTCGCCACTGGGTTTTGCTCGGTCAAAATTGAAGTGGCACCAGAGGGTGGGGTTGCTTTACCTATACTTGCCCCCATTAAATCAACCAACGATTTTCACGGTTTAAGTGCGAAACACAGAATATTAGACAGTTCTGATGTGTGCCACTGAAAGGGACATAACACACAACTAACTTGACGTCATTAACTTTCGTGTTACTTCAGACTCAAAATAAAACCCTACCGAGCCCCTGCTGTCTATTCACTAAAATTACGTACTATTATAGCCATGAAACTGTACATAAAATGACATGAAAATGTGCTTAATGCTTCTGAATGGATTTGCTGGGAAAATAACGTTCGGTGACTTTGTATAATTGAAGATTGAGCAAAGTGGTCTACATTCTTTGTAACCTCATAAATACTGTACCCTTATCGGCTTGAAAGCAGATGAAAAACGTTAAAATGTTGTTTATGCTACTGAATATGTATAAACGATTATAAGGGAAATTCAAAAACCCCGACAAACGTATTTACCCTCTGTCAGCCTACAAAAATTGATTTACTTTCGTAGACATGTCACGAGTCAGACACACACACACACACACATATGTGTGTGTGTGTGTGTGTGACAGTTTGGTTTTTATACAACTGAATGTACTCTTTGAGTAAACTCTTAATTGGATTATTTGTATTGAACTTAAAACGTGGACGACAAAATATTCCTTGTTTAACTTCATCAGTGCTTTATCTGAGAGTCAAAATATTTTCATGGGCTTATAAAACAAATTTTAATAATTACTTTGATGTTTTTAAGCTGAATTAAATTTATTTTTTGTGATGATGCCAATAAGTTGAAATTGCTGATAGTGGTGGGCATAAATCAAAAAATTATTTTAAAATTCCGATGGCCACTTCAAATGTTATGTGAAATGTTGAGTGGTTCCTGGTGCATTTCCCGAAATTGCCAAATATAACCCATGGCACATGGGTTAATATGAGCAAAATACCCCACTTATAAGATGTTAACATTCAAATTAGGAATGATGCAGGGGAATATTCACAAATTTGAATATCCCATTTGTTTATAGAAAATTAAACTTGAACTTTATATTTATATAAGGTTCACCGTTAGTGATAATCGAATAATTTCTTAAAGCTTAGATTCTGAACAATCATAAGTTGAGAATATTTACCCAATAAAATCAATTATAATTAGAAAATTCTGCGTATTTGGTGTCATATAATCAGTAATAAAAATAAGTTATTAGAATACTCATTCAACTTGTTATGATCAAGAAAATTTAAGTAGTATGATACATAGGAAACACTTAGGGTGAGGTGTAATATACATTATTTTTACCACTTTTAGGATAAATATTTTTTTAAAATAACGATCATTACGTATTGAACTAAGAACATAATTTTATAAGTGTTAATTGTAAAACATGGTTATTTCTATTTGTATAAAAATATGCTTATGGAGTAAAATTGTTTTGATAAAAAAGCAAAATCAGCCAATCAGATTTTTTATCCTCCCCCCAAGAAAATATTTTTATTCCTTTTCTCATGCAAATGAAAGGATCTGCAGTTTTCGAATAAATTAATTTCTTCAAATGGGCAGAGAGAAAATAATATCTTAATGTATCAAGCTTCTTTGAAAACAATGAACTAAAGACATCCCATTTGAAAGAATGTATTGCTAGGAGTGCATTAATTGCTAAATTTTTTTCGCTTAAGTGCTGAAGATTGCAACAGCATAACAATTTTATATCTGACAAATGATATTATAGGATGAAAATAAAATAAATAAAAATATTGTCATGGTTTTACAATAATATTTCGAATGCTTCTTATACAATGGAAGTAAGGCATTCGCCAGAAAATTTAGTAAGGCTATAATTCGTAGTTACAGGGCTCTTACATTAATGTCTCAAATAAATGAAACAATGAGTTTTATGGAAGACATTATATCGCGTATTATTCATAATAACTGCATGATTTTCTTTATTTCATCAAGCAAATGTTTAATATAAGAGAAAACCAGCCATTTCTTTATCACTCGGACGTTTTTATCTTAACACGGGAAAAAAAGTTACGGGTCTAGAATGCAAAATTACCTTCTTTTATCATTTACATGCATATTTTAATACATTTCTTGTCACAATTGAGTCTGTGTAAATACACTGCTGGCCACTGTAAATGCAACACCCTGAAGCAAACATGCAAATAGCATGAAATTTACAACATGCATTAGCGGAGGTGAGGTATGCAAATGATTAGAATTTCAGCGCAGACGCACATCACGCGCGCCTGTGGCGCCACTTCAAAGCGCTATTTAAGGCTTGGAGATTTCGACGAATTCAAGTTCGGCAATTGTGTTTTTCTTGTGGTTTTTTCAAAAAAAAAACGATCAATTATGCCTCGTCAAAACAGCGATCATCTTTTGATCAAGTATCCGAGTTCGACAGAGGAAGGATAGTGGCCTACCGAGATTGTGGATTATCTTTCAGGGAAATCGGTAGTCGTGTTGGACGAAACCAAACAACTGTAATGCGGATATGTGATCGTTGGATGCAGGAGGGTACGACGGACCGGCGTGTTCGATCGCATCCACCTCAGCGCACCACTTCACGTGATGACAGGCAAATTGTGCGCATGGCAGTGACGGATCGCTCAGTCACATCACGAACCATAGCACAGCACATGCAGTCTGTAACGCATCATCCAGTGTCTGCGCGTACCATTCGACGCCGTTTACAGCACAGTGGTCTGTCCGCAAGACGTCCATTGCTTTGTCTACCCTTGACACAGAACCACAGACGTCTCCGCCGCCAATGGTGCGATGACAGAAGGATGTGGACGGCAGAATGGAATGAAATTGTCTTTACTGACGAGTCACGCTTCTGTCTGCAACACCACGATGGTCGCATTCGAGTCTGGAGACACCGTGAAGAGAGGATGCTGAACATATGCGTTATGCACCGCCACACTGGTCCTGCACCGGGTATTATGGTATGGGGCGGTATTGGATATCATTCTCGCACACCTCTAGTACGCATTGCCGGTACTTTAAACAGCCAGCGCTACATCACCGAGGTGTTGGAGCCAGTTGTCCTTCCTTACCTTCAGGACTTGCCCACAGCCAAATTTCAACAGGATAATGCGCGACCACACGTGGCACGCATTGTCCAACGGTTCTTCGTCAATCGCCAGGTTGAATTGCTTCCCTGGCTGCCTCGCTCTCCGGATCTTTCGCCGATAGAAAACATGTGGTCCATGGTTGCTCTACGATTGACCCAGATTCCATCCCCAGCTGCCACAGCAGATCAACTTTGGCAACGTGTGGCGGCTGCTTGGTCTGCTGCACCCCAAGAACTCATCCAAAGTCTCTTTGAATCAATGCCGAGGCGTGTGGCAGCGGTGATCTCCAACAATGGCGGCTACTCTGACTACTGATTTTGGCAGGAACCACACTTCACAGAAGTCTATAAATTTAATCATTTGATACTTGGTCAACATGTTATCTACAAAATAAATTTTGTTGTGATATCTCTTGTCTTTCTTGGTGTTGCAATTTGGGTGGCCAGCAGTGTATATGCCATGCATAATGCGTGTGTACGCATGATGCTTATGTCTGCAAAATGTATAATGTATGAATAAAAGTGTCCGAATGTCAGTGTTTAAATATATATATATATATATATATATATATATATATATATATATATATATATATATATATATATATATATATATATATATATATATATATATATATATATATATATATATATATATATATATATATATATATATATATATATGTGTGTGTGTGTGTGTGTGTGTGTACAGGATTTTTTATGGAGGACAAACCGTGGGGGGTTTAATAGGGGGTTTTGTGTAGAAGAAATGGGAATTAAAACACTTAACGCCAGATTATTCACAGTTAAAGTGCAAAAAAGGGAATAAACGAGTAGCGAATTGAAGGTCATTAAACTATTAATAACATCGGACTTTGTCGACAGTAAAGTACTGCCCTAGCCTCATCGCTGGCGCTACGTCATAACAGTGTTCTAGAAGGAACGAGATGTGCCTTTGAACAGTTTGAGAAAAAGAAATTACGGCAGAGACAATGTGATCGGCCAAGCAAGCAAGTGCCGCTCAGGCGAGCAGGCTTTTTGGGAAAGGACGAAGTTAAATTAATTTAAAATGGCGCCGGTGACTTTTTGAATGTTAATAAATGATGAGGGTAAAGACAAGAACCTGTCTTTTAATCATCCTTTGCATAAAGCAGAAATTTGCACTAAGAAATTCTGTTGAAAAACTCATAGAAATACATTTATAGGAATGAGGAAATGCAAGTTTCAAAAAGTGGGAAATCTTGAAAACAATTCCATTACGAGTCAAACAGATATTTCTTTACGTATTCGCGCACTGTAAAGCTCGCATACAATTTTAAAATGCTGCATAAATATTTATTTATTACTAGCTGAATACCCGTGCTTCGCTACGGAGTACATTCAAATTAAATACAACGGTCAATGTACGCAATTAATGCAAATATATATACATATATATATATATATATATATATATATATATATATATATGTGTGTGTGTGTGTGTGTGTATATTTATAAAAAAAATCGTAACGGACATTTTTATAGACAAAATAATGTGGAAGAAAATATTGAAATTAAATTTAATAGAACATACCAAAGAATATGGTACAATTTATATAGTACAGTTTGAGGTACATTTCTTTTACTGTATTTTAATAATATTTTTTTCGATAATGTCCAATCGTCTGCCGCATTAGAAAGAAAACAAAAATTTCTCAATTTATTTCGTTGTTATGCATGAAACGCAAAATTAATTAAAGTATCACAAAAAGAAAATAAGCCACGTGATCAGCATTTAACAAATTAAATTCTAAAAATTAATCTTTAAAAATTCACCAAAAATCAGAAAATGGAGGTAAAGATTAGAAAAATATTTCATTTTAAAGAAATTTTTATGGTCTTTCTCGTGATGTAAATTTTATAACCCTGAAATTATTATTTTAAATGCAGGCTTTAAATAAGGTTACAAAAACAGCTTAAAAATTTAATTTTAAAAAATCTAAGAACTTTTCAAACATCTTACGTAGTTCATTCACCCCTACAGTATAAGAAGAATCGCCATGCAAAATTTCAACCCTTTAGGTCCAGCCGTGTGGTCTGTGCGTTATTTGTCAGTCCGTCAGTCAGGCAGTCAGTTACGGAACTGTTTTATATATATGGATAGATACATGTATATACATTTTGCGGAATTTAATTCTAAGATCTGTATAATCTGTTTCAAGCCCAGAAAATAAAAATTTACTCATTCTCCCCATTTTCAGCCCTTTATCCTACTCGAGGAAACATGAATAAAACTTTATTGCATTACACTCTCAATAGCACACTGCACGTCCCTGCATCAAACTGTTGAAAGTTGATGAAATAAGAATAGGTCTTTTTTGGCGACTTTTAGAGCGGCACTGTCATTCTTCGCTTCTCAAAGGCTAAACAGACCGAGGTGCTTCTCAAAGGCTAAACAGACCGAGGTTTGCGGTTTGAAGAAGATTTCTAGCCGTTACAAACACCCATGCCATAAGCTTGAAAAATTAAAGGATTCTACAATTTTCTGTCTCTATTTCTTTTAGTTTTTTTGATAAAATTTCATTATGAAAAATGTGAAGTTTTAGCATTTCTTACGAATGTTTAAAACAGGTAGTTCAATGCTAAAATTAAGATTTTGTTTTCAGCGTGCTTGCTATTGCTAATCAGAATGTCATCGTCACGATTACCAGATCGAGCTTTGTGAATTTGAAGAAACTAGTTCTTTTAACATTCATTCTGGAATAGGAAGGAAACCTTTTTCCGCAGAAGCTGTAGAGAATTTGTGCTTCAAGTGGAAGAGGACAAAGCTTCCAACGAACAGACTAGTACTAGTGTCCGTCGTGTGGCAGAAGCATTGGATCTGTCCCGTACAATTGTCCAGAAGGTCATGCGGAATATCCTCCGGTATTATACGTACAAGCTTCAATTAGTGCAGAGGTTGCTTAAACATGATTTCGAGACTCTACAGCGGTTTTCAATTCAGTTTCTTGCTCGCTTTGAGGTTGATGCAGAATGGCCTTGGAATATCCTCTGGATAGACGAAGCACACTTTTATTTGGACGGTTCGGTGAATACTCACAACTGCCCAATTTGGGAACCAGAAAATCAGCATTTAATCTTATGTTCCGATGCATTCCCAGAAAGTAAGCGTGAGGTGTGGATTTTCTGAACTTTTTAATCTCGGCCCGTATTTCTTCGAGGAATTAAGTCCTAGAGGTCCAGTAATATGCTCGGTCACCGGGCAGCGATATACATCCTTGTTACTGAATAAAATTGTTCGGGATCTGCAAGCACGTCAGTGTCTTTCACGCAAAAATTTTATGCAAGATGGAGCTCCTCCACACATTAGTCTTCGTGTTAAGAACGTTCTCAAAATCACTTTATAGAAGAACGTGTCATAAGCCGCCACTTTCCTAATGTTTGGCCTCCCCGATCCACAGACCTCAACCCATGCGACTTTTGGCTTTGTGGGCATGTGAAACAGCTAGACAGTCTTGATAAACCAAGAACTATACTTGATCTGAAAGACAGCATTTCACGATATGTTCTAAGCATTTCCCCGGACACACTGCGGTCAACTGTAGAACATGCTATCTTACAATTTCAAATGGTTGTTGAAAATGATGGCCGTCATGTTGAACATGTCTTGTTGTAATAATTTTTTTAACTATAGTAAATGTTGGCTAAATGTGTAATTCATCTAAAAGCGCCCTCTGGTGGTGAAATTTTGAACTAATTTTTTTATTCGCTCAAGCAAATTCCCATCCATTCAATATGTCCTACAAAAAATTTCATAACTTTCTGAACAATAGTTTCGACTGTGGATAACTTTAAACTAGGGAGGTTTAATTATGGACACCCTGTGTGTATATATATATATATATATATATATATATATATATGTGTGTGTGTGTGTGTGTGTGTGTACAGAAAACATTTTATTATATTTAAGAAAAGATATGTTGATCGTTTACTTTTTGTTGATACTAATCTGTTTAGTACAGTGGTCTTAGCCTTTTCCGAAAAAAATAATGCAATCTGAATTTTTGTAATAAAACCAAGAAGAAAAAGAAAGCAATTTTGCTGTACTCACAGACACCAACAGATTATTACTGCACGTAACAAGTACTGCGTGGAGGACTAAGTACATAATTATATTGCTACATAATTGCATTTATCCCCCGTAGAATTTGATTTTAATTATATGAGAAATATCTCCACTTACGAAATAAAAGTAGACAACATCTCATATCTCTAAGGAAAAAGTAGCAGCTGTAGTGCATGTAAACAGATATCGCAGTCGTTAAAATCACACAGCAAATACGGTTGTGTAACAACATTATAAAAAAATTTCGGGAAGTAGCTTGATATAACTCACGAAGCAGGTTGCTTTTTATGCCATTTATCTCTAAATGCTTTCAAAAATATTTGAATATTGATTTACTCGCCCGGCTCAGATCCACGTTACTGAACTGGCGCTGTTTTTCGTTTGTTTTACTGAAGTAAAGTTTTCTACCCCCAAATAATATAAAAAAATAAATAAATTTTAAAAAATATATTCCCATTGCAGCCGGCAGGTGGGAGCAATAGATTCTGAACTGAATCCACCTTTCGTTTAAAGTTAAAGCTCTTGGAAACATGGGCCGGACGATGGCCGAATGGCTAGGGCGCTGGCTTTCGGTACCAGAGTCTGTGGGTTCGAATCCCACTCTTGGCATGGACGTTTGTAGCCGTTCGGAATCGGCTTTAAGCAGTAGGTCCCGGTCTAATTAGCCCTCGTGTAGCAAAAATCGACCGTAGCGCTCCAAACCAAAACCAAAACCAAAACTTGGAAACATGGTAAAAAAATAGATGTAGTTCCGATTAGCAACTATTAACATATTTATCAAATTTTAGGAATATTTCTACCCAAATCTGTAAATCCAGTTACTTTTTATTTTGCGGTTGATCAAGGGCAACGTTTCATTGGAATTTCGCCCCAAAAATTAGAGGAAACATCTCTATATGATGACTGAAAAATCGCTATATGATGCAAATCAAAATTACAGTCATATAAATATCTACAATATTTATATGACTGTATTGATTTGAAACACCAAGCTCGGTCTAAATAACACGTTTTACTTTGTATCTATTAATTTTAGAGTTTTTCCAGGCAAGGCATTGTTTTGCATCGTCTTTGCTGCGAGGTCCAATACTCAATCTCATGATTGGAAGCTGTCGTTCCGTTTCATTTTAGCAAAAGTCGTCGTCAAGGATCTGCTCTTTAGCACACAGTTATTGGTTTAACCTTGCTGTATGGGGAAACAGAATTTTCTTCGTAGGCCAAAGCTAGAACACGGATTCAGGCGATCACGGATTCAGGCGGCAGCCGTGTGGTTTTTCTAATTTCATAGTTGGCAACTCGTTTACTTCAGAAAATTACTAAAAGTTTATTACTTCATTATTCGTTCGGAGTTGAAGGCAGTGCAATGCTTCGCATTGCTAGGAACTCCGTAAACCCTACTAGCTTGACCTTGATCTTGTCTTTGCTACATTGAATAACAGAAAATTAAGAAGTATTACTTCTAATCGGGTTGTCCGTAAACTACTTTCGTATTTTTTCATTACAATAAAAATAATTTTTTATGCAAAGAAATAACTTTAATCAGTAATGTGTTAACCATTTTGATCAATAGCCATTTGCCATTTTCCAGGCAATTTCATGATTCCACTTTTAAAGAACTTCTGGTCTTTCTCTGCAAAAAAAAAAAAATATCCAAGTAGAATCTGACGCTGCTATTTGAAATGAAGCTTTTACCTGACATAGAATTTTGCAGAGCATGAAAAAAATGATTGTCTAATGCTGCAATGTTAGGTCTATATGGTGGATGTGGTAACACATCCCAACCAAGCTTCAATAGTTTCTGACACGCGTCGAAAGTTGTATGTGTTTTGGCATTGCCAAGATGGAACACAATACCTTTACGTTTCGCTTGTTCTCTGCATTTCTGTTGCAAAGAATCTTTCAGTTGTGTTAGTTGTTGACAGCACACATTGGAATTGACAGTTTCATTCCTTGGTAACAGTTTAAAATAATCAGTTCCCTTATAATCCCACCAAGCTGATAACATGACATTCTTTTGATGAATAGCAGCTATTTAGATGTTGTTTGAGCTGCCTCCTCAGGCTTGGACTATGATCTCTTAGGGTCAGTGTTACCGTAAACTATCAATTTTGCCACCAGATATCAATCGTTTCAAAAATGGGTCATTTTAGTTACGCTTCAAAAGCAAATCACATATGCTGTTAAGTGGGGTTAAATGAATTTCTGTAAGTTCATGTGGGATTCAAACATCAAGTTTTTTTCGTTCGCCCGTATTCAAATGATCATCAATGGTTATGTTGGATGAACTTAGACTCTCCGCAAGATCACATACAGTTATGTGACAATACACTTCAATCATTGCTTTTAATTTGTCATCATCAATGTCAGTGGATCTGCCAAAGCGGGGTTCATCTTGAAATGAAAAATCACCTGAATGAAATTTTGTAGACCAATTCTGGCCTGTGCGTTCTGTTATTGGATCATCATCATAAGCAGCACAAATCTTTTTGTTTTCATTTAAAGCTCTTTTACCTTTGCGGAAATAAAAAAAAAGTAAAATGTGACGAAAATGTTGATTTTTATCTTCCATGCTTCAACATAAAATTCCTATTTAAATATTCCCCGATTTTAATAATATTTATTTAAAACGTACACTGATATGTCAGTTACAAAAATGCATTCTCGAAGAATTGTTTCAAATAACATTAAAATCGTCAACACGCTACTACAGCTACCTTAAGAAAATACCGAAAGTAGTTTCCGCACAACCCGATAGAATGAAATAGATAAGCGGGAATAAAAATGCACTAAGGCAAAGCTATAAAAAGTGGAATTTAATGTAAATGTGCTCACAACGCTAAATTCTTTTGCTTTATCTAGATTTCTCTCTAATTTTCGGAGAACGGTCTGTTCTAAAGAACTGAATAAGGTGTGTATGACTTATAGATCACAACTCCCAGAATCAGTTCTTTTTTTATGATAACATTGGCTCTGTTGATGAGGGATATTATCATTAAACTATGCTTTATTAGTTTTATAAATATGATTTAAATTCAGTTCTGAATTGTCACTTCATTCATGGTTTATACGGAATCGGCACCAACGCTATATTTTCGGGTCTCTGGACAAATGTCTTTTGGAGTAATAGACCTTTGGGATCAAATAATGGCGTCTCTAGTGCTACTTTTGGCCAGTAAGATTCCGAAAAAATTATTAACTCGTAAGGTGGTTTCGCTGACATCACCGCTTTCACGATTAACTAGATGCCTGCGCCCCCGTGTTCGTTTGGTGTCCACCCCGTTTCGCCGACACAAAATTTCCTCCCCCCCCCCCTTTTTTTTCCTGTTCAAGCTTCCCTTTTGAGATATTTAGGGATTTCAAGTCGAAGAGGGTTGGGTCAACACCTTCTCTCAGTGGAGAGAAGGTGTTGGTTGGGTTCGACATTGCAGGAAATAGTTCTGGGAACTAAATTGCAGGCACAAGTGCACAAACACATGGTGAACTGGAATTTTTTGATTTTGCGTCGAATTCTTTGGTTTGCGTCTAATTTCTTGGGTTTTGCGTCGAACTTCATTGATTTTGAGATAAAATGAGCGCCATTTCTTTCATTAATTCTAAACGTGGCGGAAATTTAGTGCAGTACCAAAATTTCCTTTTCCGCATAGAGAGAAAAAGAGAAAATTTGAGCTACTGGAAGTGCTCCTCGGATTCAAAATGTAAAGCTCGTATAGTTTTACAGAAAGATATTTTTAAGAGTTCCTCCGGATTTCATACACACGAACCGGTTATTAAAGAAATCCAAAAAAAAAACTTTTTCTTCATAACTGAAAGAAAGAGCCGTCACAGAAATGACAGTTCCAGTTCCAAGAATATATAAGTAACTATATATTTATACGTAAGCCAAAGCATATTTAGTCTATATTACGAAATAAGGAATATTCGACTTCGTCAAAAATTGTGACGCAAGGAGCATTTCAAAGACTTGCAAATCTGGAAATGACCCATTTTGATAAAAAGCCCTTTAAAGGATATTTTTTTCACCTACCTTTAATATTTACTTTTCTAAAACCACCAAGTTTTCATTTTACTTTTCATTATATATTTTAAATGCATTTTATTCCAATATTTACATATTTTTATAATATTAATACACCCCAAAAAAATTCCAATTTTTGTTCGATTTTTGGTAATATGAAAATCCACCATCCCCTTAAGACATCTAGATTTCTTCTTGATGAGTATGCATAACAGTGGTGTAGCTAAATATTCAGCTCCCTGGAGCAAGTACAATCAATGCGCCCCCTTGTTTCTCGGAAGAGTTCTGGCGAAATTTGTTTTCTATCTGATCCTCTTATTTCGATTTAAAATCTTACTTAATAACACTTAAATTGAAATTAAAGACATTTCAACAATAAGATATTCAATTTAATAAATATTACTATAATAATAAAACAAATTATTATTCTTTAAGTACGGAGTACCTAGTAATATTTACTACATATTTTATAAACTGTATTGTCAAAATGCACTTATACATGTTTAGTTTCCACATAAAAAAATAAAAAAAATTGTCGTTTTTCCACTTTTTCGTTTGCAAATCGATCAATCAATTTCTCCAGATCAAGTTGGAAAGTTATTGTTTTTCAATTTATATAGTGGTCAATGAGTTAAGACGGTGTTGTGACATGATGCTTCTAAAATGTTTTGATTAATTTTAGCTTTGAAAAACTTCTTTCTGCTGTCGTCATCGTCACAGCTAAAGTGAAAATATTAGGCAAGCTGTAATTATGTCAAAGAAGCTACTTGAGTCTGCGGTGTGAATTAAAAGTAGTTCAGCAATTTCGCGTATTAAAGTAATTTTTTTTTATTGAATATAAAAGCACATTTTAAATCGAAGCAATTGAGGTCCAAAATTAGGTGAAATATTGGAAAGATATGCCGATTGTAACAATTCTGATCCTTCCAGAAAACTTTTATCAAGTGACGCGGCGAGATATGCAAGTGAAAAACATTTAAAAAGTGTACATAACTGTCGAACGGATTAAAATCTAATAGTAAATTGATTAATTATTAAATCCATTACTTTATAAAACACATCGACTTTGAAACATCATTCACTGTCTTCAATGAGTTCATCTACTTGTAATTAAGCAAAGAATTTTTTCACAAGACGCATCTTTTTTGGGGAAAACAAGGTTTAATATTCCATACAGCTGATAACTCAAGGGTATCGTTTTTTAACAACTCCCAATTATTCCATAAGTTCAGGAATTGGGTTAGGAGTGATGAAAGCATCTCAGCGGATTTCTCTATATCTTCATGAGTACCTTGCAGCATTTTCGAGATTGTATTAATAGGTTCGAGAATTTTACTTTGCACAATTATCAAAATAATTGTTCCGAAAATTTTTCTTTGTCAGACGAGTCTATTTCTATATCAGTGTGTTGTGGAAGAATTTCACTTTCTGTTTGAATTGTTTCAGGCGCAGAAATATTCGTAATATCGGTATCTGTTTTGTCTGGAGAATTATTGCCTTGAACTTGCGATTTGTTTCCATTAAAATTCAACGAGTGCATTATTTGAATCGACCGTTTTAAAAAATGTTCATATTTTAGCAACTTTCATTAAAACTTCCTTTTCGTCTTCTTACATTTCTATTCTTCGTTTTCTAAACTGAGCCCTACTTAGTTTTTTTTGACATCTCTAACTACCTACAATACATATATAAATATATGGTATTTATTAACAGAATTTAATTAACAGAATTTAATTAACAGAATATATATAGTTAATTGTTGATAATTTTTTATTTATTACTTTTAGAAATTTTAAAAACCATTTTATTTTCTTACGTTATAAAACTCAATATTATTCTGTATGTTGCAACCTCAATTAACATAATAATTTAAAAACAAACCATTTACTTTTGAAATTATACGTCGATGAATCCAAAAGCACACTGTATATAAGTTATTTAGTAAAATAGTCATAAATTTTACAAAGTCAATTAAACGGAACAATAAATTACAATCGCCAGTGCACTCAATAAGTTTTAAAAATTATATAACACATTCATTCCAGAATCAACTTCAAATCCTTACACTGTACAAAATAAACAAAGGGAATATGAAACTCTAAATACTACGCTTGCTTTAAAAAAATCCCGAATATTTGCCTCGATTCTGCGCCGATGTTAACTTGCGCTCGTGGGATTCCCCGGATGCATGTAACTTTTTTGCTATAAAAAGCAACTTACGATACGCATAGTAAATGCCTATAGTAGTGATTTCAAACATTCTTAGCAATCATCATGCATTTTTATAGGTCTATAAAATGTTAAATTTATAATGAATATTTTCTGAAATCAAAGTTATGATTTCAGTCAAGTGCAAACTCATTTATACTGAAGTGCCACTGAATTAGGGATACCTACCTAGTAACGAGTGGGGCCACCTCTGGCCTTGATAACGGCTGATAACACACGACGAGGCATAGATTCAACAAGTTTCTGGAAACGTTCCACGGGAATGGCTTGCCAAATATTGGCTAAAGCTGTCCATAATTCAGTAAGGTTCTTTGGTGCTGTGTGATGGCCTTTCACGCCTTGTTCCAAAACATCCCAAAGATGCTCAATAGGATTTAAGACTGGGCTTCCAGGTGGCCAATTCATGACAGAGAAGTCAGAGGAATGCTCATCCAACCAGCCAGTAGCCAACCGGGACTTGTGAGAGGTGAAGTTGTCTTGCTGGAAAACTCCATTACCGTGCGGATAACAGAACAGCATAAACGGATGGAGGTGATCACCCAGCAACTCTACGTACCGAATTGCATTGAGGGAGGTTGGTACACGCACAAAAGATACCAAACTGTGCCACGAAAAAACACCCCAGACCATGATTGAGTCACCATGCTCTTGTACAGTTCCAGCCTGGCATGCAGGATCCATGGCTTCATGAGCCTGACGCCATATTCTCAGCCTTCCGTCGGCGTTAAGTAGTCGGAATCGAGACTCATCACTCCATGCTACTTGTTTCCAGTCCTCTACACTCCAGTCTCTGTGCTCTCTTGCCCAGGCAAGACGTGCAGCCCGATGGCGAGTATAGAGCAATGGTACTCTCGTAGGTCGACGGCTCCCGAAACCCATACGGTGAAGCGAGCGTTGCACAGTCCGTTTACTGACTGTACGACTGGCACCGTCATTAAACTGGGTGGTAATTTGAGCTAATGTTTGGCTTCTCCGGCTACGTACAATACGCCTGAGCCGTCTCTCACCACGCACTGTCAAGGCTAATTGTCCTTTGCAGTTTGCCCGATCTCTAGTTTTTTTCCATCATCCATGTATTCTTGGTATACTCTTGACACTGTCGACGTTGAAATTCCTAGCTGTCTGACGATTTCGGAAACTGAATGGCCCATTTGTCGCGCACCTACGATTTGTCCGCGATCGAAGGCGTCTAAATCAGGCAGTTTATCCATACTGGCAATTCCAACAACTAATTCAGAACAACCACAGTACGCGCTATATGTGCAGTTACCACAGCGCCCTCACTTGCGCATACATGATGCGCAGCGCTACACAATTTGCATAGGCTTTGCTATCCCTAATTCAGTGGCACTTCAGTGTATTTAAAAGCTTTGCTTTATTTATCTAAAAAATATTTCATTTATTTTTTGTATATTTCATAGAAAATATGACAAATCGAATTTATTGTACAAAAGTTTTCACAAATTTTTATTTCACCCTTTCTAATTTTGCACCCCCATGATTCGTGCGCCTAAACATTTGTCAACGAGAAGGAGGAAAGCATTTTTGTGCCGGCGAAACGGGGGTGGTGATTTTCCTCTTTTTGGGGATTTTTCCAACGAGAGGGGGAAGGAAATTTCAGTGTCGGCGAAACGGGGGTTGAACCGTTCGTTTTTGGGTTGCATTTGGCAGAGCATAGTGCTCTGCCAAATGCAAAAAAAAAAATTAAAAAATTGCCAAGGACAAAAAAAAAAAAAGATTTAGAAAGGACTGTCATGAAGTCTACAGAGAGACCGTGTCACCCCGTTCTTCCCGGGATATTAAAAAATCTCGCAAATTCGAGTTCCCATGCGGTTTCGCAACAACTGACGCGTGAGGGGCACGTGGGATCATCCCGAAAGCGCCATGTTTGTTTGATCGGTAAATTCGATAATCGGCAATTTCGATACTGTGACGTCACTGCTTGAATAGTTAATCCAGATAATTTGGTGCCAGTGGCGTATTTTCGGGTTTCTGGGTTCGGGTTCGAGGTTCTTGAGGGTATTCGAGCTTTAAGATGAATTAAAGGCGTCTCTAGTGGTACTATTTGCCAATGTCTGGCCGATAAAACGATAAACTCGTGCGATGGATTCACTGACGTCATCGATTTCACGAATAACTTGAAACTTGCACCCACATGTTCGTTTTTCGGATGGTTTTGGCAGAGCATTGTTGCCTAGGAGTAAAAAAAGAACTTTCCTGAAGTCTTCAGCGATATGACGTTATGCGGTTAGATCGCTGGCTTTGCGGACTTGGCGTACAAAGTATCACCCCGTTCTTCTCGTTGTTAGAAAAATCTGGTAAATTTAAGTACTTGTGGCTGTGTGGATACCCGACGCATAAGGGACAGGTTGAATTGTCACGAAAGCTCTGTTTCTTCGATCGGTAGCGGGGAAAATCCATAATTTCCATAATCTGACGTCAGCGGTAAAAAGATTAATTCCTAATCGGTGCCAACGCTGTATTTTCGGCTATCTGGGAAGAGTTCAATTCGATTGAACACTTTTCGACGATATCTGCTTTGTTTCGTAATATGCAACATCATCTACTGGCGCAAATGCAAAGCGCTGGGTATTTAACCACTGCCGCTAAAACAAAAGTCTCACTTTCATTTGGACCATCTTATATTTTTCGTTGAATCACGCTTCATCTTTATCCCTTTGAGTGTAACGTTAGTATTCCCTGATCTAGAAATGAGTACATGAAGACATGGAAAGAACTGGCGTTAGAGGACATAATAAAGTAGGGGAAATATAGAATACAACTTTTTCTGATGACGGCACAACACTCATGAGGACCTCTTGTCTCTCACATTCGTTTTTTTCACTTCCAATGAAAGTAAAATTAGCTCACCAGTGATCAGTTTCGAGACCTCCCTTGTTCTCCGTACATAAGGTCTGTACCGCTTCATTACAAAGGCATAGCAATATCTTAAATAAACAGACTCATTCCTTATTATTCCAGATAAACATTTTCTCTCTCGCTGCTACTTATTCCATTCCCATTAAAGCAAACAAAGTTTTAGAATAAATTAACATCTTTTATCAACCTCAGACTATTTATTTTCTGCCATTTTCAGAGTTCTTTTCAGCTTCACGAAGAGAACGAATTAAACCAAGATAATGGTTGTACTTTAGGAACGAGTATTTGGCATTAACGGATTTCCATCCTAATTGCATAAATTGAAAAACTTATTTAACGACTGACGTCTATTCTAAAACGAATTAACGAGGTTGATTCGAAAAATTTTATTTGCCCTGTTAAATTAGCCAAGTCTTGATCTAATTATCTTGATTTATCCTGATTAGCTTCGTCGCTTAAGAATGATTACGTTGTTAACAGTTTATGAGAATATTCAAATATATCATTAAGCTAATCCTTTCACAATGTCATAGTTATTCATTTTTAAGAATAGAGTGTTTTGAAGAATATTTAAATGACCTTGTGCCTAAATTGAAGACAGCTTCAGTTGGATAGAATTTCCATTTTTATGAATAAGATCCAACATAATTTGGAAAACTTCCAATATTAAAAACTCAAAAATCTGTTGCTTTTAAACTCAGACCAAATATCTTACAGGCGATAAAAAAGTATTTAAATATAGAGTGAGCTATTCTGTAAAAAAAAAATAATTTAAAATACCTCTATGTTCTTTCAGTGTCATGAAGCTTCTTAAGTAACGCCAAATGTATTTAAAAATCATTAAATGAAATTCAAGCTAAATGGAACATGGAACATGGACATCGGAATATACCCATACTGTTTTTCACGTCATTCATCAAACATTTTCTGAATCCTCGGGTATATACATGAGCAAATGAGTTAGAAACATCTGAAAATTTTCATATTGCTATTCGGTGTCATACAAACTGTAATTATTAATGCCCTCTTTCCACCGATGGTACTTTCGACAACACAAATATCATAACATTTTTCGACAGCCATCCATCTATCCAGTTTCAATAAATTATTTTTATCAGTTTTCACCAGAATGTGGGGTGTTACAACTTCTATTTCGCATTCACAATTGTTTGTTCTTAAAGCTGCTATGTACTGCGAAAAAAAATCGTATTTCCCTTTTCCTCTTATTGCAGACTTTTGTGGTGGGAGGAGTCCAGTGGACAGTTCGAGAATTCCACCCCCCTTAGGATTGACATTTTGAGGGATTGTAATGGCTGTCTCTCTATAGGGGGGTTAAGCGCTGCTCCCAAATTTTTTATTTAAAATATATTTTTGTCAACTATTTACAGGTACATGCATGCTGATAATCAAATAAAATTGGTATTGTCAGATAGCCTGAACTTTTCTGCAAAGCGCTACAGAATTCATTTTATAAATTTCGTCCGCCGAAGGAATTTATGAGCGTTTAAAGTAACACACTATACTACATTTTCCCCCGAACAATTTAAATTTTAAAATATTAATTGCACTTTTTAAAAAAAACGAAAAATGTACACAAATGTAAAATTTATTTCTCTATGGTGGAGTACAATTTAAAAAAAAAAATCTTTGAATCCAAGTCGGCAATCCGTGGACAAATTTTCTCCATAGGTTAACATTGAGGTGAGCGAATCCAATGGGGTTAGTACATAGCAACCTTAATAAATATCTAAAGGTTTATAACCTGTCAGACGGTAATGATTCAATCCGGACTTATGCTTTTTATCCAAGTTTTATTTACTAACACAACAACAAGAAGCATAGAATAGGACACCATGATTCATCACCTCGTTTGCAGAACAAGTTCTAACTACTGGCATAAAAACATTAATCATATGTCAGAGTGCACGCAGCGCCCTCTGGTCAGTATTTGAGTTTCAACATGGGGAATAGCAAACAACAAACAATCCTGCTGTTTATACAATGAAACTCTCCCAGCTGTAATAATAACAGACCGTGATTCTCTGCATGACGCACATTCCCCACATAACGATTTTTACAGTAAAACCTCCCGAAAAGTATGTTCCATGCTACAAATTCTCAGAACAAAAATGCAATAGATTTGTCATTAAGTTCTTTGTATTAATATTTTTTAAATAAATGGTTAAAAAATAGAGTCACATACAACAAATTTTCATACATCCCAAAAGATAATTATCTTACTTTGAATTGTCATCTTTCTAACATAAAGTTATATCAAAACTAGTGTTAATCTCATTTATAAACAAATCGCCTTAACAAAAGAATCTAGAAATGCATATGAACTTCTCTTGAAAGAGAGAAAAATTTAAAATCTCAGCTATATTCCAATATCATGTGTAAAATAACCATATTGGAATTCATACGAGTGGAATTACATCTCACTTACTAAACTATCGCAACGGATTTACATTTTCAAACTATGAAATTCAAACATTTATTATACATTA
Organism: Dolomedes plantarius; assembly: GCA_907164885.2. Lineage (NCBI taxonomy): Eukaryota > Metazoa > Arthropoda > Arachnida > Araneae > Dolomedidae > Dolomedes > Dolomedes plantarius. The sequence continues at coordinate 154,290,593 of OU015498.1, read as the reverse complement.
CACTGCATTACATTATATAATACCTTACATTATTTGCAATGCATTACACCATTTACAATAAATTTTTAAACCTGGCACATCTGTTTCAAATACTGTTATTTAGGAAATATAATAAACATTTCTTTTCTGAATCTAAAGTAACTCAACGATGACTAAACTAAAATATTGCCTGAAATTATCAAAATCACAACTTTATTGAACTTAATTTTATTTTTAAATTCTCAAAACTTCTCAAAGAACAGGATGGACCCACAGCGTTTTTTTCTTTTTATTATTATTCTCGATGTGCACCACTTATCGCTTAAGGCTGCTGTGTGGATTCACCCTAGTGGATTCGCTCCCTAGTGATTCGAACCCTATTGGATGACGTCACCTCTATGTTAACCTATGGAGATAATGTGTCCAAGGATTGTCATCTTGGATTTAAAGATTTTTTTTAATTGTGCCCCGTAATAGAGAAAGAAATTTTACACTTTGGGACATTTTTCGTTTAAAAAAAATGCAAATAACATTTTAAAATTTAAATTATTTGGGGAAAAATCGAGTATCGAGTATGTTTGTCTTATCAATCGATTAGAATGGACTGTACGTAAAACTTTAACGAAATCAAACTTTATTTAGGCCTTTGTCAGGGCGAACATATTCCATACAACAAACGTTAGACGATTTTCATTTCGCCGCTAGACAGGAGTCACGTGACTCGCGGTTTACGTCCTTTTGGCAGCTTGCCAAAAGAGCGGCTGTAACATCCTGTCCCACGATGAAATGTTACATTTCAAGAAATAAACAAAATAATATCAAACAAACAATAAAAGAATATAGTGAATACAGTACAGATTTCAGACACATATACAAAATAAATCTATTACTGATTATTTTCCATTGGCATTAAACATATCTTAGAAATTGCTCTTTTAACAGTTCCATGAGGAGTTTTTACAACTACTACTCTGACCTTGTCATCCCTGCCTTTAATTACCTCTTGTAAACGACCTACAGTCCACTGACAAGGTGGTGAGTGATCATCCCTTAACAAAACCATAGAATTTGGTTTAACATTTTCCTTTTCAAATTTCCATTTATTTCGTGCTTGAAGATTATTTAGATAATCTAATTTCCATTTCTTCCATATATTTTGCACGAATTTACTCAATAATTTCCACTGAGATAAGTAATTATCTCGCTTGGAAGTTACCTCTTGTTCTGCAATAGAAGCTAAAGGTCTTCCTATGAGGAAATGGCCGGGAGTGAGTACCGAAAAATCGTTTGGATCTGAAGATAAAGGTGTAAGGGGTCTACTATTTAAGACAGCTTCAATTTGAGCTGTAACAGTAATAAATTGCTCTAACGTTAGATGGGAATTTCCGATAGTTCTTTTTAAGTAATGCTTAAATGACTTGACCCCTGCTTCCCACAAGCCACCGAAATTTGGTGAATTGGGGGGGGGGGATAAATTTCACGAGATTTGCTTGCAATAAGTTTAACTGTACTGCCATTCGATGCAATGCATTCCATGTAGACTACCGCACCATAGGCTGCTTGTGATACATCGCAGAAACCTTTCAGTACAGTTCTTTGATATGTATCAGCTAAAATGAATCGGTCTACTTTAACATTTTCAAGACACTTTAAGGATAGCACAAAATCTGCCCATTCATTTGCTAAGCGCGGCGTAAGAATCTCATTCCAGTCGAGTTTTTCGATCCATAATTTTTGAAGAAAAATCTTCGCTTTAGATATGACTGGTCCCAATAGACCGATTGGGTCATAAATTCTCGCAATGATACTTAAGACATCTCTTTTGACGTAAACTAAGTCTTCAGGGATTTTCACTTGAAACAAGAATTGATCGTCTGCCGGATTCCAAAAAATGCCTAATGTCTTCACAGGTGATTCTGAATTTGTAGAAAAGAAATGTCATTGGTCTTGAAAACTATTCATAAGTTCTTCAGAGTTGGAATTCCACTTATGAAGTTTCATGCCTCCAGCTTCTAGCATGTGTTTGAGTTGAGACTGGAGTGTTTTAGCTGTTTCGAATTCTGCTGCTCCTGTAACTATATCGTCCATATAAATGTCTTGCTGAGAAACTTGGGATGCCAGAGGGAACTTAGACTCCTCATCTAGAGCCAATTGCTTTACTGTTCTTACCGCTAGAAAGGGTGCACAGGTTGTGCCGTAGGTTACAGTTTTCAGTCTGTAGGTGATCGGGTGGTGTTCATTTACAGGTTTCCATAAAATTCGGAGCAAGTCAAGTTGATCTGGATCGACCAAGATTTGTCGGAACATCTTCTGGATGTCGGCGGTAAATGCATATTTATGCTTTCTGAATCTGACCATTATATCGAAAATATCTTCTTTCACTTCACCCTTCATAAGAACGTCATTGAGACTTTTTCCAGAAATTGCGTTGGTACTGGCATTAAATACAACTCGGAGTTTAGTACTTAATTTTTCTGGCCTGTGAACTCCGTGGTGAGGTAGATAGTAACACGGGTGTTCGGTTTTGGTTTCATATGGTTCCTCGAGTCTCTCCATGTGGTCAAGGTGAAGATATTCTTCCACGAATTCCTCGTATAGTTTCAGCATTTCATTATCATTGGATAGCCTTTTCAAGGCTAACTGCTTAGAGTCTCCCAGCTCCTTGATGTCTTTAGTTGGCATTTGTACTATGAATCTTCCTTCTTCATTTCGTTTATACGTCTTCTGGTAGTGGGCTTCACAATACACTTCTTCTTCACTTAGTATTTTATCGGTATCATCTATGGACTCAGGCTGCCAGAATTTTTGCAAATTTTCGTCAATACTTTGCATATGAGAAATCAATCCACAGTATGGACTTTGGCTACTCGTTTCAACTATTCCTGTGGCAATGTATCCAAACACTGACTTACGGAAAACTAAATTGTCTGACACTTTGATTGTGTCGTCCTTTACAATATTGTAGAATAGTTCAGCTCCAATCAATAAATCGATTTTATTAGGAACCGCGAAATTAGGATCTGCTAGCTGATCAGGAATTCTTCTTGTTACACGGATAGAAGCAACCGGAAGAGAGTCCGTTATTTTGGGAACTACTAGCAAGTCTAAAGTTGCCGAATACGATCCATTTCCGTTCTGTATCGAAGCTTGTATTTTCGACCTTATGATAGTTTCTTTTCCTCCTAAGCTTGAAACAGAAAAACTAATTCTTTCAAATGGTATTCCTAAACGTTTTGCAAAGTCTGTCGTGATAATAGAAGACATACTTCCAGAATCTAACACAGCTCTCGCTCGTATGAAGGTTCCAGTTCCAGGACTAAATACCCATACTACTGCGGTTGAAAGAATAACCGATTTGTTTCGTGTATTAAAGCATGACATAGAAGTAGATACTGCTTGTTCTTGTTCATTTGTAAATATTTCGGAGTGAGGATTCAAAGTGTGTCCTACGCTTACGGAAGTAGGTGCTGAATTGTTCGTTGGACCTCGAACATTGCTTCTGTGGAGCAACGAATTATGCCTTTGGTGGCAAATATTACACAAATGCTTTGATGTACAATTAGAGATTCTATGCTGACAACTTAAGCAGTTATAGCAAAGCTTATTATTTCGTGCAAATTCGAAACGCTTATCGTTATCCATGTTTTGAAATTGCGAACATTTATACAATGAATGTGTTTCTTTACACAAAATACAAATTCTCTTGGGCTCTTTTGAACTTACAATTAGACTTCTACTTTTATTGTGTTGACTGATATAGGTTCTTTGACTCGCTTGGTTGTTTAGATTTCGGCTTACATTTTCCAAAACTAAAGCACTTTGCTCCAAAAATGTTAGCAAAACATCTAGGGATTGTACATCTTTCGTTTTAATAGACAGTTCATACTGCTGCCTGGTTTCTCGATTCAATTTTTGATTTATTATATTAATCAATAAAATATCGGCTAAGCTATTCCGATCATAATTCAAAATTTTCAGTGCAAGCAAATTTTTATTAATACAGTCAACAAAATTACGGATATGAGTCGCAGAATCGTATACTATTTTGTTATAGTTAATTATACAATTTATGTTGCTGTCCACGATTGCTCTCTCGTTATTAAATTTATCTTCTAAGGCGCTTAAAAGAGAACTGTAAGTATCATCAACTGTTTCGATATTTTTTGCATCACCTTTCAAACATGCTTGGAGATAGTACAATTTCTGAGTGTCTGACAATTTTTTATTATCATCAATTAGGCTTTTAAACTGAGAAATAAATAAGTTATACTCTTCAAATTTATCGCTAAAATTCAGTAATGGAATATCTGGAAGTTTAACAGTTCCTAATTCTTTTATATCAGGCTTTAGCATGGAATTATTTAAGTTAGAAATCTCAGAACTATTTTCAGAATGATTCTTCGCGTTAATTTTCTTGGATGCTCTAAATCGCCACGTTATAATTTTCTCTTCATATTCTGCATTAGATTTTAATTCTTTATCTAACTCTTTTAAACATAAAATATTTTCTAACTTAGAATCGAGTTTTTTTAATTCGGTAGAATTAACATTTAAATGTTCTAACAATTCTACTAATTCATCTACCTTTACTGCCGATTCTGACACAGCACTTTCGATATCTTTAATAATTTTAGTTATTACCGTTCTGGTTTTGGCTTGTCTTTTTTTTATTCGTTTAATATCTTCGTCAGTCATATTTACTTAAATGATTTATATGTAAATCTCACTAGCAGATATACAATTAAACAGTTAATTGAATACTGTTAACAAGGCATTCAGCTTACCTTGTTTGATGAAACAACTGCAACTGAAGATCTCGTGTTCTTGTCGAAGCACTTAACTGTAGTCAACCATTACTCTAAATCCGTGTTCTTGACCAACGCCGAATCACAAAGAAACGAAACTAAAGTTTCACAACTCACTTCAATAAAGAAATCTTATTTAACTATATCCATAGGGTTCAACTGTGGTCGCACGGACCAAATGTTTATCTGATCAATCGATTAGAATGGACTGTACGTAAAACTTTAATGAAATCAAACTTTATTTAGGCTTTTGTCAGGGCGAACATATTCCATACAACAAACGTTAGACGATTTTCATTTCGCCGCTAGACAGGAGTCATGTGACTCGTGGTTTACGTCCTTTTGGCAGCTTGCCAAAAGAGCGGCTGTAACAGAGTATTTTAAACGTTCATCAATTCGTTTGGTGGACGACATTTATAAAATGAATCCTGCTGCAAGGAGCAGAAAAGTGCAGAATATCTGAAAATACCATTTTTATTGGATTATGTAGCTGTCAATAGTAGACAAATTTTCTTCATAGGTTAACATTAAGGTGAACGAATCCAATATGGTTAGTATATACACAGCACCCTTAATGGTCTATGGTTGTCGAGATTTTCAGCCGAAGTAACACTTCCCTCACGCGTTTGAAATTTCCCACAACTTCCTCAGAGCACTAACTCCCCCAATCCGAGTTCATCCCGTATATGAACAAAACATCAATATTCAAAAGTAGGAAATGACATTTTAATACTAGACAGGGAACCCAAACTTGAGTTCCCTTGCCTTGAAGCTGGTATTCTACAAATTGAATATTCCCAGAAAATGGAAGAAATTCTATCCCTCGCATTACGTCTTATTTTGTGAAACCGCAAATGAAAATTAACTTTATCGTATTTATGTATGCTGCACGAAAATCACTCTATTTTAAACGTTCAGTAACATCCTCATCCGAGGGAGGCACTGCAGTATGCAATATTCTTCTCCTGCACATATCTTTTAACTCGCTGTGTCCCACACACACGTCCTGTAACGTGTTTCCATAAAATGATTAAAGCATCGACATTACTTTCCGCGAGAAAATTTGAAAGTTTCCGTTCGCTCTGCACGCATTCATTAGGAGAGCCGCTTTTGAGAAAGGGAACATTCCCGGCGTGAAATGTTTGGAGATGAAGAATAAATCTTGGGCATTTCCTCGGTGATAGTTAACCACTCTCGTTCGTTCATTTTCTTCACGGGCAAAATCTTTACGTACAAATAAATTTTCCTCAAGGAAAGGGTAATTTAGAGGATACATCCAGGTGTTTAACTGCGCCGATTTCGGGAGATTTTTTTAATTTATTTGTCGTGGGAAGTAAAGCATTGTATTTGGTGTATTTTGAACATTTAGTCAAAGGCGTCTAGGTATATCACATTACATGTATAAACTTATACGCTAATCTTAATAATCTAGAACAAGCACAACATATAAGATTTACGTATTAATAACAAATCTGTTGTAAGTACTTCATCCGGGCCTTCAAGAAACCTACTGAAAACCGAGCATGCAAGGTTTGAATCACCTCAATTAATTGACTTTTAGAACCAGAGCTCTAAAATATAGACATCAGTCACCCAGAGAACCTTGATAGCAGTGAAAGACGTTTTATTTAAACAGAAAAAAAAACTGAGGCAGAGTCAGCCAAAATTTCCGAAAGGAAACTTTCCAAACTAACTGAGGGACAGTAAACTTCCTGGATGTACTATAAACAGTAATTTACCACTATCCCCTAAATCAAACAATACCTTCAAAAGAGTTCCATCCGACTGCCAGGCTCTTCGGGCTTGTGTTTTCAGCATACCGGGTTTTTTAGTTCTTTATTTTTCATTATACTGGAGATAGTTTTTGATCCCACTCTTCTGGAAATTTTTCAGAAGTAGTACAAAAAGCAGAAACTTCCATTCTACAGTGTCACGGAGCTGTTCCCATTTAACTCATAATGAAGTTTAATGCTGCATGCCAACTGGCATGGCGGAAGGAGTGCAAATCCTGTGCCTTAAACGCGTAGAAAATTCATCATGAGGACCAATGAGTCAAGTTTCCGCTCCTCCTGTCCAATACCTCAACTTGATTATATCAACTTGCAAATATCAGACCAAATTCCTTCTAGACTGTATCGCCTCAAAATTCGAAGCTGGTAGATCGAATGGATTCGAAGTAGGTACCCGTCTATAGATGCTTTCCGAAGTTTTGTCTTTTTTCTAGTTTTTTTGTTAACTAAACTATGAATAATGCTCAGTACATGGGCATCGGGAATAATTATGTGCTGCCCGAATAGAAGCAGACTGGGTAAGTCTTATGTTTCTACAAAGAAAACGACGCAACGTGTCGAATTCTTTCAGCGTGCTTTTAAAACAAGGATGTCAAAGAACTCGATTTATCAGCTCACAAAACCCAGTTGTGAAACTTAAAGGCGAATGGACTGAAGCGTTGAGAGAAAGTCGTCATATGAACAAGCCTGTATTGAAGGATGAGTTAAATTTTATCTCCAGGAAAATTTCACCTTAGCATTTTAGCAAAATAAGCAGTCAAGAGTTATGTATCGAGTCGTCAGAAGAAGCCAAAGGTTTCAGTGTGAGGATTTAAAAAGGAAAAGAAATCACGTTTTATTTCCTCTTTAGTACTAGCTGTCAAGATATAAACAGTAGAATAGTGTAGATTATAATGCTTGAAAATTAAGAACTCTATGGTAAGCTATAAACTTAATACGTTCAAAACGAAAGGAAAGGAAGACCGTGAAACTAATAAACCTTCCACGGGACTATACATAACAATGATCATTTCTTTCAATTCGTGGGGTTTTTATTTTATTTCTAACAGGAAAACTTTCTTTATTTTTTTACAATAGGAAATTTTTTTTTCACACCGTAATATTCGTCAATCTTTTACTACGGAAAGTATCTTTGCGATATTCCCCGGCAGTCAAAAAAAATTTATGTTTTTCAAACTTACATATACAGGGAAGAAAAGTTGAATAAATTTATTTCATCTTATCTTTACATATAATCCTCTCACATGGTATAGTGGTTAGCGTCTTGAGCTTCCCTCCAGTGGGCTTGGGTTCAAATACCGAGTAAGGCTTGTACGTTTTCCTGTTACCCTAGGGAGCAATGTTAGATCACAAAGGGTACTACCATAATGAAGTACCTAAAAGATTTTGTGGTGTTGATGGACGGAAAAAGCCAAATACCTACCGCATTGGAAAAAAAAACTTTACATATGTTTACTTGTATTTATCATAGTGTATATTATTTATTTTTCTTGTATGAGCGGTTTTGTTGAGCACTAAATTGGTTATCGGCTAGGGACTGAACATTTTAAATTCAATGTATGTTATAACAAACCGATGCAATATTGAACGAGGTTCCAACACCCCTTACGTTCTTTTTGGTGGTGTTTGAAATTTCGAATATTTTTAGGTATTTTTAGAAATCATGAAACGCAATAACTGCTCGTTTGAAGACACAATCACGAATAGAAAATTTTTGTCTTGGTTCCTTCTGAAAGAAAGAAAATAAATTTTAGCGAGAAATGTTCAGTATTTTATATTTATGCCTTTTCGAGAATAATTTTGGAATCGTTAATTTTAATTAGAGTTCAAGAAAAAAATTTCAAGCAAAATTCGGAGAAAAAGTTTGTTTGATATAACATGCCCTCGAATAACATGTATTTTGACAAAACTTTTGACAGACAAATTTCCAAAGACAGCTTGTTACTGAAACATCGCATTAACTAAACATTTTCAGAAAATATATGCGCAAGCATGAGAATTTAATGAGATGTCTGTATACTTTAAAAAGCATCATATTTTAAGGGAAAGAGATGTATTTATGCTAAACACACAGGAGTCTTTTCAAATATATTTGCTTTTATGAATTCCTTCAAACCTATAAATATGTGCCATACAAAACTTATATCTATATTCAGTGCTTCTCTTAGGCAATAGCTCTTCATATAGTTTATTAAAAATGCACATTGGTAAAAAAAGAAAAGGAAAACGAAAAATATTTTGAATTCAATGGATTTATTTCTCATCTGTTGCTTACAGTCTCATCGCACTGTTATATTTCCATTTTATACTTTTTCTTATTTTTTTAAGCATGAAAATTGGTCTTAATTATTTAAAGGAAGAGTAACTTTGGTACTGATCATAATAGTATATTATAAACTAAATGAGATATAATGAGTCGACGGTCCTGAAGATGACGGGTTGATTTTTTAAAATCCCGAGAACGATACGATACGGCTTCCTACACGCGATATCGTGGTATGACTTCACACCACTGAATATTTCATTAAAGTCCTTCGTAAAACTTTTTGTAGTCCTAGAGGCAACTATACTGTGTCAAATGCATTACAAAAACGGACACGGGGGAGCAGGTTTCAAGTTACTCGTGAAAGCGAAGACGTCAGCGAAACTGCCGTACCATCTTATCGTTTTATCGGCCACCCATTGGCAAATAGTTCCACTAGGGACGCCGTTAACTCATCCTAAATTTCTATTACCCCAAAGTCCTCTGTCCAGAAACACGAAAATATGCCATTGGCGCCGATTCCGAATTAACCGTTAAAGCAGTGAATTCAGCGTACAGAAGTTACCAATTTTCTCGCTACCGATCGAATGAACACGGAGCTTTCGAAACGATCCCACGTGCCCCTCACGCGTGGGGTGTCGAAGAGCCGCAAGGGTACTCGAAATTGCGAGATTTTTAAAATCCCGAGGAGAACCAGGAGATACGGCGTCCGCCACGCCCGTGAATCCAGTGATCTCGCGGCATGACCTCACACTGCTGAGGAATTCATGTAATTCAATCGTAAAGCTTTTTTTTGTCCTAGGCAACTATGATCTGCCAAAAGCATCCCAAAAACAAACACGTGGGCGCGGGTTACAAGTTACTTGACAAAGCGATGACATCAGCGAAACCGCCGTACTAGATTGTCGCTTATCGGCCACCCATTGGCAAATAGCACCACTAGATACGCGTTTAAGTTTTGTATGGTTTTAAAACTTAAAACTAGTTCAAAAATCAACCATCTGAAGCCTAATTTTTTCGTCTAGAATGGTTTCTTTTCAAAAGTTTGAAAAAGTGGCTCTAGGAAAAATCCTATCATTTTAAAACAAGATTAAAAAAGAAAACAATTTAATGGGAAACGTATGATTTATGTCCTCGAAACTTTGCAATAAGAAGCCAGCTCTTCGTTAAAATTAATATTTTAGGAATGCAGTAGATAAAAGCAAAATTAATGTCAAGACCTTTCGCTGAGAGCGTGTCTAAATAGTATTTTGCGTTCAAAAAGACTAGAAATAGTTTATTTTCACGTCAAATGTCGGCATTTCCGGAATACTGTTCAATATTTTACTTGAGTTGTGGAAAATGGACTGCTTTATTATTCTTTTTTCTACCCGCTCCTTGAGAGCTAGAAGGTCCCGTTTCCGCATTGTGCAAATACAGATACGTTATTAAAGTATTTCTTACTTAGTGATAAAAATAAATTTGGGAATCGTGCATCGTTATTAATGATATCACTAAGTGCTTTCAGATCAGGTCATGAGTAACTTCAAACAGGAAATTTTAATAAAACTTCATGGGACAAAAATTCACGGTGTCTGCTGTAAGCATGAAAACCAATGCATATAAAGACAGTTTTGTACCGTATTCAAAAGAATACACAATTTGGTCCAAAATTCGTCTAGAAAAGGCCTCGCCAGTACATCGTAACACGATGAACTCAAACGTCCTCCCATCCGTCAGACTTATAAGACATTCACTTGAATCTGCGAGATAAGGGGCTTGAATGCTTATGGCACTATATGGCCGGTTCTAGCAGTGCTTCAAAAGTGGCAACCACTCGAGAAACCTTTCTGAAGTAAGTAAGATCGTTTGATACTTGTTTAAAGCGATAAAAGTCACAATATTTTCCAGTATTGTTTCGAAGTTGCGCACCGTATATTTTTAGCTTCAGTCTTGAATCTGCTTAAACACCCAGATAGGGTGACCATATTCGAGAAAACTTGACCCATCTTTGAAGAACATTTTGCTAAACGGTCAGAGATCTCGTTCCCGCGGACCCTACAGTGTGAGAAAACCTTCTGTAAGGTGATGACTTTTTTCCCCTACTTTTCAACAAAAAGTTCCTGATTTCGGAAGTGCGAATAAAGTAATCTCTAAGTTTGTTTTGGCGAAAGACCTGAAGAGTAGCGATGAAATCAAGTTGATGCGTTTTGTAAACTAAAAATATATTTGTTTTACTTGTAAACTGTTGCTACAAATAGTCCTCTAAAAATACTTATTACTGAGCCATTATTGACAAATAAATAAAATTTGTAATTGATGTACAAAAACTTAGTATTAGATTATACAATACTTAACTAAAAATTGCGTTAATCTATTGCAATAAGGGGAATTTATTGAAACAGATTAACGCAATAAACGTAAGGGGATTCTAATATGTTATGATCCAAATACGTTATGAGGTTTATACGTTATCCAAATACGTTACCCAAGGCGTTGTGTTCAAAATTCGGAGATGAACTCCAACAAGATAACTAACAAGACGTTACGATATACATATCAACAAAAAAATTTATTTTTTTATTATTTTTACAAATAATTAATAACATTGAACGAATGATTTCTTGGCTATATATAAAACAAACAATACCATGTTCTATGCGTCCCTGTGAGAGAGTTATTCCGGACCAAACAAAGCTGAATAAATTAAAATTTACCAGTCCACCTTAGAGCATCATTTTTAGGGGAGATTTGACCAATCCGGGGACCACTGACACTGCATTCGTCAGCATTACTCGTATCGAAAATTTCTTAACTTATCAAAGTGTTCGTAAAGATTGGAACCGATGTTGTTGTGCTCTGTGGTTCGTTAAAAAAATTTCAATACAAGAAACGCCTACGATGACTGATGTAGTAAGAGCCCCTAGCTATATTTTAATGAATTTCATTACTTATGATTTGTATCGAGTTGTGATAAACAAAAACAATAAAAACATCCGAAAATATTCAATTTAAGCGATTGTTTCCTGATAAAGAATGTGTCGTGAAACAAAGCTATATCGGTATACTTACCACGTTCGTAATAACAGAATTGCTAAATTGTACTAAGTCTGTTTGAGATACAATATACAACATTACAAAATCGGATCTCTCAAGCTTAAATGATTATTTCAGTCGCATACGTGGGACGATGTTTCTTCCTGCTCTCAAAGTTATCCACACTCCGGTCGATGTAAGCAATAGGCAATTTCCCTCTTACTGGTGAAAACCTCCTTAATTTTTAAACTGATTCATAATTCATGAAAAGAGACGGGAATACAATACAAATAACTGATAAATGCAACTCGAGAGTTTAGACATCTAGAGAGATGTAGGCCGATAATTCAATTACTGTCTTTTCTGAGTTTTCGCCCCCGCACACACAATTACAAATCTCCTTCAGTTTTAACGTAACTTTGTTCCAAAGGAAGATTTGATAGCATTAAGAGCATGAAAACATAAAAATCTGATGCTCCATCACTGGAAGATAAATCTGTTTGCTTGCAAGGTCACTTGAATACCAAAATATTCGTGTAAATTGGAAAAGAACGTCCTTTTCTCGTTCGAAGTTTTTTGTTCCATCATACACTTTTATTCAACTTTAAGGGTATTTTATAATTTCGTAAAGAAAAAAAAATTATAATAACTTGATGTTGTTTTAGTTATTTCACCTTAAAGGCTAAAAGAAAAGGATATATTTTTTCTAAAAAATGCTGAGTACTAATTTCTGGTTTGTAAAAAGGCGACATAATTTTTTAACATTTTCTGCCTTGAATATTTAGAAAAGTATGGCTTCTATCAAGCGTTTTCTGAGAAAAACATCTGGCGGTAAAGGAATGAAATAGTTTTTAGTGTAAATAGTAACAGTTGAATCAACGAATAGATAAATTTATAATCTGTATAATTTGCTGCTTCGGTTACCGTTTCTAAAATACTGCGTTACTTAATAAACCACAAGCATGAGAAGAAATTATGAATACAGTACAACTGTTTTACTTTATGGGAAATATTGAAATAAATATTGAAAGCTAGTTTGAAAGATATTTTTTGCAGCGGGTGAAGTTAAGTTACCCGGTTTTGCAAACAACCACCTAAATAGTCACATAATTGTTTTTATTCATCTAAAGATATCTATGCACAAATTTTGTTTTTATGCCATTCAGAATAAACATTTCGCATTTTTTTCACATTTTAAAATGTTTAAAAATTGAATTTAAACTCATTAGTTAATTCTTCTTTATGTGCTTTTCCTTTGTTTGGAGATTTTGTGAACTTTCAAGTAATTTAGTAAATGTACCGTTTGTCTTTTTTTTTTAAAATGGGAATGGAAATTTCAGTTGCATAATAGTTTGCTATTGTTAAACAATAAAATTAGGTCTCAGTTATACAGATATTTAAAATACCTTTGAAAATACGTTTCAAATGTTAACTTATTTATAAACGTATAATAATTGTAGACAGTTTTATCCTTTTTAATAGCACCAATTCCAGCAGTTCGTGTATGCTTTATTAAGTCATTTAACATAGCACATATACTTGAATATGTAATACCTATTCCAATATGATATGGCTATTTCATGAGCTAACGTTATCAGTTTATAATAAATATTATATTTCTCAATAAAAAATCAATAAAAAAATGTTTGAACATCTCTGTCATTTATCATCTCTATAACATGTAATAAGTTAGCCAGACTCGTCTGTCTAGACAATGTTTTACTACGCATGTATCATTTTAGGTCGCCTTGGTGAAATATATAACCATGTGGGGAAAAATTTGAGTGTTTACTTATATTCATATACGGTACTGTGCTAAAACAGGTAAACAAGGTATTTTTTACATCTGTTGTTTATGAAGAAGACGCAAACATCTTCACGTGGACGAGAAAGAATTTTATTCTTCTATTGGCATTACTTGTGTTGCATTATTCATATAAATTAGACGTAAAGACAACATTTAGCATAAAATCTTTTGTCTTTTAATCGTCGATTTAAATCTGTCTTAGGTAATTTTCAATTTTCAAGCGTTTGATCAGGTTAACATGAAAGATTGTTGTTTTGGAAATATTTTCTTTCTTAAATAACAAGTATAATTTTTTTCCGTGATTTTTCAATATAAGAACTTTTGAGACTGCAAATATCAAAGTCATGCAAAGACAGCAAATACCAAAGAATAGTGTATAAAGCAAAGAGACAGATTGAAAGCAATGAAATCGGGAAGCTGCAAAAGACTTCAGTAGATATCCAATGTTCACCAAAAGATATTAAGTATAATCTTGACAGTTAGAAAGAAATTGTCAGTTAACCGGGCGTTTTCAAGGCATAAAAAGAAAAAAATGAAGATAAAACTTCGGATATTTAAAAACTCTTGCACTACAAACTTCGGAGAAGAAAAGTATTTGTAATTTTTTTTTTAAACAGCAAAGAAAATATTTCAAACTAACCGTTGTGGTTCAGTGCTTCCAATCAGATGAAAGGTTAAAGACTGTAATCAAAGTAACAAATGGTTACTGAGAATTTTTTAACGATTTTGTGCTCGTACATAAATTTAACTAAAATTATGTTATTGTTGTTTAAATGAAATGAAGATACGGATGTTTGCTCATAGTTATGATAGTTAATGCTACTTTTTGTATTTTTATAATTTACAGAGATGGAAAAATGTTGATTGCTTTAATTGTGAGCACCGTATAGGTGAACCAACACCACCCCTGGTGCCACCTCAATTTTGACTGAGCACACCCCAGGGGCGGCATATGGGAGCATCGTATCTTATCTCACCCTCACTGACCTCATAGAAGGACTTTCTAGTCTATAGATTTAACGTGCCCAAATCCAGTCTAAACACGCAGGTATTTAATTGCGAAGTCGGGATTCGAGCCGAGCACCCCCTGTTCCAAGCCCGACGCGCTACCACTATGCTACCTCTGGCTGTCACACATGGAAATGTTATTAAAATAGAAAATAAAATTCTTCCAAGTTGTCAGGAAATAATATTTAATTGCCAAGCAAATAGGTGCATAAAATGTTTAGGGAACACATTTTACAGTTTTTCCAGAGAAAAAAAAAATGTCCTTACGCGAGAGAAATTATTTTTATTCAGGTATAAGAAAAAACAAGCATATGAATATATTTTTCCGTGTCACAAAAAAAGAGTGCAGGTGTTCAGACATTTATTTCTCAAAAGTATACGTAGGATATTGGCTAAACGAGAAAATAAGGCTGTCGACAGGATATGCTGAAAGAAAATTCTGCATAAAGATTTTTTCTTCTCTTTTGATAGAAAACTTTATATCTCATTTCCCCCGAGGTCCTAAAAATATGTAAAGCTGCATCCTAGATTCAAAATGTTTCAAAACTTTTGATAAAATTCATAATACTTTCCAGCGAAGAAAGTCCATGTGGCTGTTTTGATACGCTTGACATAAATCAAAATTAAAAGTTAATAACTAAATCCGAAAGGTAATGCTCACATAATCGGCCTGTAAAGAACTCACTTGATTTAATGGGAGATGAAACCTTTTTTAATAAAGGCATGAAATATTAGTAATTTTTATTTTGCTTTTAATTTTTCTTTTTAACTTCAGATTTAAAGGATGTTTCACGATGTAGTTCACTGAAATGAAACCAAAATCCACCTCTCTAGCAGAAAAAAAAAACGTGGTTTTGAATATTTCATTGTTTTTGATTTCCCCAAAAGCAGAATTTGGTGCAAACATATGATAGTTGAGACCCATCGCGTACTTTGGTATTATTCATATATTTTTTTATGTCTTGAACAGAGAGCAAGTGTAGAATCAAACCCTTACGTTCTCCATCATGTACCAGTATATAAACCTCTGAACTATGTAACGTATCGTTTATAAGACGCACTTATACTATAATGACAATATCAACAATAATATTTCTAATACAAATTTAAATTTATTTTAGTGTTATTGTCTATTTCCGCTTTCCATAGTTAGAGAAGTTTCTGAGATAAGTCTACCAGAAATAATCGAAATTCTACTTTTCATGATGTAAAACATGAAATAAGAAATTACAGTAAAACTTGTTTTAAGGGTTTCATAGTTTCGAAAAACAGAGCTTAATAAATATACATATTATGTTAAGAATCTATAATAATAGAAAGAAAAATAATTAACCTAAATTAACCTAAAAAATTATTATTATTCACAGTATAGTATTAATTCTTTTTCATTTATTATTCTTTTATTATTCTTTTTCATTTCTTTTTCATTTGCATTTATTATGTTTATAAGGATCAATCTTGATGCAAAAATATCATTTGTTAATATTTTTTTTAAACTTGGGTCAGAAAAGTTGGATAAAAGTGAAGATGACCCCTTTTCAAAATGACCGATTCAAATATAGTAGAATCTTCAAACAATCGTTTCGTAGCGTGGCTTCCCATGCTGCTGCAGATAGGTCCCGGAGTGTGCTTTGTTTATCTCACTGTGTCCCGGATTCACCCCGTGCAGCTGCAGTGGCCGAGATTAGACTTTTGACCGGACACGATTGTCTTAGTGCCCATTTGTTTCGTTTTAATTTGACTAATTCACCTGATTGTGTCTTGTGTGACTCTGGTCAAGACATGACTGCCGCTCATCTGGACGCGGGTTCTGCATTAAATGATTTGGACTGTATTGTTAAAATATATTAGAGAGCTCGTTGCCTGATGTCCTGATGGTCAATGGCTTGGCATTTGTTTAATATGTATAACTATAGCTTGGTTACAAGCGTTAACTACAAAAACTCGAAAAAAAAACTTTTTTCGTTCTGTAATTTTCGTTTATATGACCCTATATCGTTTATTAAAATACTATAACTGTTTTGAGGGTTGAGGAGTCCCAGTTGAGAAAAAAAATTGGAAACCACAGTTATACAGTATTAAATTAAAAGACAAAAACAACCATACTAGAAGCTAAATACTTGTACTACTTGCGCTAAGATGAAAATGCATATTTTTTATCTATATCCTAGAATAAGAAACAGCTTTCTTTGTTTATGAGAATAAATAAGCCCCTTTATAAATATTAAATATGGCAAAAAGGTTATTTCCTTTTACCCTACATTGAAAATTTATACCGTTTATCCTACTTTATTGGGTTTTTTTCTTGTTTATCTAATTTATTATGTTTGTCGACTTTTTTATAATATTTTGAGATTATTTCAATTTAATATCTGATTCCAGTTATCTTTCTCATTTTTTAACAGTATAAAACGTATTATTGTTTAGGCTTTTCATTAATTGCATCCAAATATGTTCGATTTCAAAACTCATTAATTTCTGTGTTTTTCCACCCTGTCTGGTGTAATAAATAAAAGAAAAAGAAAGCATCCTTCATAGTTATTTTCATGTAAACACAAGCCAAGATTTATCGCCACATTTTTAACGTCATGGCGCTGCGTGATTTGCACATTTCACCTCGAAAACTCAATGGGAGTTGTTCGCTCCAGGACATAACGAGAAACTGTTCTGTTGGAAGTTTCACGGCACCTCACTGCGCCTGAGTAATTAATTCCGACACATAGAAAGGATGTTTAAATAGGTGAAAGTAAATTAACAGCCTTGAAGGATTTGCAAGGCTTTCCCGGTCCTATATCATACCTGCTAACTCTCCCGAATGTTTTGTTTCGGAAGATTTCCGATTTTCTAAGTTATCTTCGAAAATTCTTTCGAACTCTCAAATTTAACAAAACGCCATTTTAACGCAATTTTAGAAGAGTTAAGTTAAAATTGTTAGACTGCAGAAATAGATGGAGAATTCCTCAGAAAAATGGAAATTCGAGCACGAAGCGTCACCCTTAAGGCTGCTGTGTACTAACCCTATTCGATTCGCTCACCTCAATGTTAACCTATGGATAAAATGTGTTCAAGGATTGCCGACTTGAAATGAAAGATTTTTTTTTAAATGTACTTCGTATTAGAGAAAAAAATTTGACACCTTGGCGTATTTTTCATTTTTTAATAAAAAATGCAAATAATATTTTAAAATTTAAATAATTCGGGAAAAAATCCGTTATAGTGTGTTTGGAACGCTCCTTAAATTTCTTTAGTGGACGAAATTTATAAAATGATTCCTGTAGCAAGGTGCAGAAAAGTTCAAGCTATCTGAAAATACCATTTTTATTGGATTATCGGCATTTATGCAGCTGTCAATAGTAGACACATTTTCTCCATATGTTAACATTGAGGTGAGCGAATCCAATAGGGTTAGTACACAGCAGCCTTAGCTCAAATAATAACATTTCATTCCTGGAACATGAAAAGCTAGGAATTGGTCCGACGCCTCAGCATGATTAAAAGAATTCTGTATTCCTATATTTGAGTTTTACATCTATAAAAATGTAAAATCCAATTCATATTTTTTGTATTCTATTACGTATTCAAGAAGACTTCTCTACAAACAAGCTTTGACTGTAATCTCTCATATTTATGAACTGACACTTGATAAGTATTTTGCGAGATACATCATCTATTTTTTTCTTATTTAAACTCATTTTCCCCAGTTTTTACCACGTACATGTTACGTTATTTGAAGCTGATGAATTCCGTATCGAGTTGCTTTTTAACCCTTCAGCCGCCGGCGTCGCCGAAGTTCCATTCTACTTACTCCGTTCATTTCGGCGGGCCTCGCTGTTTTCAAGTAGCATTTTAAGAGTATACAGAGGGTAACGTTATTTTTTTCATCGGATAAATTACTATGTATTCTAGTATCGGGAAGCGTTATTCCATCAGCTATGCTTCTAGAAAATATTGCTTCTAAGAAATGTGTATCATTCTAAAAAATATTGTTTCTAGGAAATGTTTCTGTGTTTTCTATGGTGATATTTGTAGGTTAATAAATCAACATTTATATTTATATATATATATATATATATATATATATATATATATATATATATATATATATATATATATATATATATATATATATATAAGCGGTGCAAAACAGGGTATCTTTGGTCTCGCGATGCCCTGGTCTACTGGGAGTGTTCGCCTTGGCAAGAAAACATGTTCAACCAGGGAAGAGGGGTTACAACCCCCCTCTGGCCATTTGTGTGCATCGCTCCATTAGTCTAATTCTTCTTATTTATTTTACCTAAATGTTTCCTTATATATATATATATATACAGTAGAACCCCGATTTTACGTTGTCCGTTTCGTACGTTATCCCGCTTCCTACGTCATTTTCTGCTTGTCCGTGAAAATTGCCTATACCGATACTGTTAAAATATCCCGGATTTTACTTTATCCCTTTCCAGAAAATCCCGCTTAATACGTTTTTTTCTAAAGATAAGATCAAAATAATTTTTCCTCTGCGAGGCTCACAAAACTTTTTCGGGTTCTTTCTTTCAAGAAAAACTTGTTTCTTACCAGTTTGAAGCGTTCTGGCATTCTTTCTGTTCCGTCTTATTGTCCTTTTATTTGTGTGTGGTTGGCATGAGCGGTTTCCTCGCAGTGTCAAAATCAGAAGGGTGGGGGAAGGAGAAAAGCACGGGACTCCCGCAAGTGGGGGAGAATAACGGCAATGCCTTTCGATACTTCGATCACTCTGTGTCAACAAAAGAGAAAGAAGTGATGGATCTCTTTTGGTTTGTTTGTCCAATGTCCAGACTTCACATGGAAAGGGGGGGGGGATTCTCTGACCAGACCATGCACCCCACTAAAGGTAGAACTAGTTTCAGCTGGTCTGCAAAAGTTCGTTTGAGTATCGTAACCATTTTTCTCATTGTCAAGCGTTCTTAACCTGAAGGAAGGATGTCTAAACGAAAATGTTTCTCTGTAGCCGAAAAGGCCAAAATCGTCGAAAGAGCTAAAGAATTTCATGGCACTAAAATTGATCTTGCTATATCGTTGGGTATTGCATATTCAACTTTGCAAACGATTTTAAAGCAAGAAGCTTCAGTAGAGTTAAGTGCTGAACAACTCGGAAAATCTGCAAAGAAACGAAAAACATTATACTTAAGACATCTCCGTATGATGATGTGGAAAAAATTTTAATGGAATGGTTCAAGGAAGCCCGGACATCAAAAATTCCAATAAACGGATCCATCGTTAAAGAAAAGGCACTTAAAATTGCTGAAAGGCTTAAACTCCAGGGCTTCTCTGCATTGAATGGCTGGATCGACAGATTTAAAAAAGGAACAATTTATGTTTTATGTCTATCTGTGGAGAATCCGATAGTGTGGATACTGCAATTGTGCAGCAGTGGAAAGAGAACACTTTGCCAAATTTATTAAAGGAGTACAATCCAAGAGACGTATACAACACCGACGAGACGGGACAATTTTTCAACTTGTTACCCGACAAAACATTGAAGGTCAAAGGCGAAAATTGCCACGGGGGAAAGCTCTCCAAAATGCGCGTAACTGTTTTACTATGTACGAATGCCGACGGAAGTAAGAAATTAACGCCTCTTGTGATTGGTAGAGGAAAGAAACCACGGTGTTTCAAAAATGTGAAACGTTTATCCACGGATTACGCTTCGAATAAAAATGCGTGGATGACTCAATCGTTGTTTGAAGATTTTCTTCGAAAACTGGATAAAAAATGCGACTACAGAAGCGAAAAATCATTATTTTTATTGATAAGTGCACCTCTCATTTGGATCTTAAATTGAAAAATGTGCGAGTAGAATTTTTTCCAGCAAACTGCACCAGCCAACTTCAACCTTTAGATCTAGGATTTATCCGATCATTTAAATCACGTTACAGGAAACAACTGGTTAGAAAATCAGTTCTTTTTATTGGTTCCGGTGACCTGCATGATGCTTCTATAGCAAAGATAAATGTTCTAGAAGCTCTGAATTTGATTTCTGCACTGTGGGACAGTGTCGACAAAAAATGCGTTACCGATGTGTTTAATAAAGCAGGCTTCTCGGAATCTAACGATGAAATTAGCCCTTCACCTTCAGATTACAATGAAATAGAAGAAGATTGCTTGCCTGAAGGTGAAAATCCTCCAGAAGTCGATGACGCGTATATCTACTGCGACGCACATCTCATCACTTCACAAATTCCTTCGATATCTGATTTAATGCCAGCTTCCGATGATAGTGGTGATGAAGATGAAGAAGAAACAACGGAGGTTGTAGTACCCACAGCTCATCAAACAATTCAAAGCATAAAAACTCTGAAACAAATTTTAGTTTCGAATCTAAACCAAGAAGCAAATTTTCGAAAAATTGTTAGTATTGAACGTACTGTAGTTGAAATTATATCTAAAAGCAAAAAACAAGTAAAGATTACACATTTTTTCCGATAGTTCATCCGGTAAGTGTCAATTTTTGAACAATATGCGTAGATTTTTTTTAACCCCGATTTTACGTTTTCCCGTTTCGTACGTTTTTTATCTCTGGTCCAATGAAAAACGTAAAATCGGGGTTCCACTGTATATATATATATATTGTGGTACAAATGGTTCTTTTGTTGATCTTTAGTAAGGAAGCTTCCTCTTTTCTTGCATCTGGAAAAATTTGTAGAAATATCACATAGAAAAAATGCGACATTTTTTACAGTCTTTTACGGAAAATATTAGAAGTAAAATCCAAGTATTTTACCGTGTACTCAACCTCTCTTTCATATGATTCCTTCGTTGAGTTATAGTATAGAATGAATTCTTGTTATTATGTATCGGAAATTTTTACAAATCATATAGTAAAACAATGCACCATTTTCATCGGTCGTTTAGCCGGGATGTAAGAACCTAATTTTGTACCCTGTGTGCAACCTCTCTTCTGAGATGTATTTTGAAACTTCAGTCAAATTAATATTCGTGTTTCTAGGAAAATTTTTATCAACCTTAAAATAATTCAACATATCAGCAGTTTTTCACCATCAATTTTAGAAGCAAAAACCTTATTTTATAAACCTTAGGCAAACTGTCATTCACATTGTTGCATTGGGTATATGTAATTACACATTATCCAGCATCTAATAGCGTTGAAAGCAAAGTTCTGCACAGCTCAATATGAAGATGAAATAAGACTGAAATCTCCTTTACTATAAAAATAGTTTATTTACTGCAAGCAAAACATTAGCGAAAAATAAAAGATTTAACGTAGCGTTTAACATAGAAAAACCACACACCCTATTTTTAAGGTATGCATTATGGATACACAGAAAACGATGAGACTAGTCACTTTCCCAACCAATTATGATCGGTTACATAATGCGGTGGTTTGCCGTTAATACATACTAAATTAGCATATAATTTACTTCTGAATTAATTGGGAGAAAATAATACAAAATAAAGTGATTTCCAATTAATATTCTTGAACTGAAAGAATGTTACATTTAAATATTAGTGTACGTAAGATACGTGGGTTTCCGTGCCTAAGAGGTAAGTGTGCGGTTCCCGTCATTTTGGAACACACAATAGATTAAGCCGTATTTCCAACACATACGATTTCTTTTCAGATTCACATTATGAAATATACCATACCATCCTTCTAGCTCCTGGAAAAAGTTCATTCATACTGTAGGGAAAAAAACATAATTTCCATCTACGGTAAATTTGTATATAAAAAGCTTATTTTGTTTCATGGTTTATGTTTAACTCTGTATACATTCCACCGGTGTATAGTTTGAACAAAAGACATATTATAGCCGCCGAACTGGATTTAACATTCCGTGTCTTGAATCATTTATTTTCTCCAACTTAAAGCCGGGCACATTGACCTTCGGAAACACAACTTGTAAATGATCCACTGTATTATACCACTGTATTATACTGTATTATACCATTTCAGCAGTTTCTTCCAAACTGTATAGCCAATATTCAGCCTTTCAGATGATATACTCTGTAGCTAAAACTTGAAATAAAAATTCGAAACAAATTAAATGCAATATTTTAATCTAGAGTTGGGAATCTCTGTTAGGTTATGATGATTGCATAAGCTGCAAGCTCCAAAAGATTTTGATTGAAGATTAACAGTAAAGTATTTACAGTATATTATTGTTAATTTTTAGGGAATATTCAGTGGAAGCGTCACAATAATGTGACTATTTTTTTAAATTTTGGCAAGAGTCTTCCAGTAGTTTTTGGCGTAAAATATCCTTATATCCTAACTTTAGCAGTAATTGTATGAAGAGCTGTACATATATGTAATTTTTTCCAGTATATTGAAGTACTTAAAAATATTTTAATTATCTTTACATTAAAATTTACCGACTATAATAATCTGGGACATACCAGCATTGTAACTTTCTCTTGTCTCACATATATAGAACAACAATATAGAGTTAAATTGCGATTAAAACCTTCCTTGTTAAAATTTTGTTAGAAAGAAAAATTCATTGATTAGAATCTAAAGTAAGTCGTAAAGGACAATTCTAATAAATTAAAAAAATTGGAAAACATTATCCGCTTTTTATAATAAATCAGTTAATGTATTATATTCAATTAGCATTTGTGAAATTGAATACAAAAGTAGCTAAGCAATATTACAAATGATAAATACAAAACTAAATATAATAAAATGCATCACATACATTTCTTAAAATACCTAATAAACGAATAGGAACGGCTATAAGAAAAATTATACATAATAACTTCCAGAGGTAAAAGACGTTTTTAAATGTGAATAAATTTAAGATTTATGCGCTTCGTAATCAATATTTGTTATGAAATTATAATGAAAATCCCTAATGATCCACAATACTCATTTCTTATATAAGGCCTTTAGTTAATACCTTTTCTCATTTCAGTAAAGATCCGAACTTTCTTAGTTACATTTTTTAAAAACAATAATCCCTCCGAGTTATGAAATACTTTCAGGATTTCTTTTTAAGATTTTAGTAATCCCCTAAGAGTTTGATACGATTTTCTGTTAATTACGTTCATCATGAAAAGTGTATGAGACAGATTACTGAATAATCTAGTCTAGCGTTCAAAAGCATCTGAAAAAGTTCGTTTAGATCATTTAAATACCAAACTAGAGGTATAAATAACCTAACAAATCCACCGCCGTGTACGCCAATGGCGGCTGGTGAGCGAAAAATCTGCCGTGGCTGCAATGTCCTCCAAGTTCTAAGAATTTATTTCTGGAGTTGCGGAGTCAAGTGTAATAGCGGAGTCAAGTGTAATAGCGGAGCAAGTGTAGTTGCGGAGTCAAGGGGCATAAACCACAACACACACACACACACATCAACACATATAAATAACCTGTCATAACTTTTTTTGAGTTAAAAAGTAAATAAAACAATAATCCTACTCAAATGCTTTATTGTTAATTTTTTTAAAAGTTTTTTCACAGTTTCTTCATCATTATCTTTATTGCTCATTACGATGTCTTTATCAAAATAAAAATGAAGATCAGTGGACATTGTTATGAAACTCTGCAAGATGTCCATTGTTTCGGGGAAATTCGTTAAAAAAATTATTTTAATTCGATAAAATCATGGCGACTCCCCTGAAAACACTTCACTATCCCCCTGGAAGTCGCGACCCACAGGTTGGGAATCACTGCTCTAGACTGTCCACTTTTTTGGCCACAAAACTTTGTATGGAAGTAACCTGGAGTGATGCCCGGGTTTAAAAGTCACCGACTGTGACAACCACTCTAAAGCTGCTCCAGTACTGTACTGGATAGCAAGCCGTTGCATGACCGAATGACTTGAGGATCTTGGTGTCATTTTCCCTTCAATCTATATATATAAAACTGTTCTGTGACTGACTTACAGATAATGCACAGACCAAACCGCTGGATCTAAAGGGCTGAAACTTTCCATGGCGATTCTTTTTATAGTGTAGAGGTGCACTAAGAAAGATTTTCGAAAAATTCTTCTTAGATGTTTTTAAGTTAAATTTTAAAGCTGTTTTTGTAACTTTTTTTAAAGTTTGCATTTAAAATAATAATCTGAGGGTTATAAAATTTATATCACGAGAAAGATCATAAAAATTCCTTTAATATGAAATCAATTTTCAAATCTTTACCTCCCTTTTATGATTTTTGGTGAATTTTTAAAGATTAATTTTTAGAATTTAATTTATTAAATTCTGACAACGAGATTTCTTTTCTTTTTGGGATACTTAAATTTAATTTTTTGTCACGTGCATAACAGCAAAATAAATTGACAAAAAAAAATTAAATACAGTAAAAGATAAATTTTAACCACAAGACTGATCAAGATGGAAGTTTTTTAAGAATTTAATTCAGAATTGTATGTTGTATGGCTATTAAATTAAACCTATATATAAAACAGTTCTGTGACTGACTGACAGACCCCGCACAGACCAAACCGCTGGACTTAAAGGGCAGAAATTTTGACAGTCGATAGACACTGTCGGTAATTCAGATGACGTTAACTATCCGGTAGAGTTTTTAAATTCCCTTAAACCACCGGGTCTTCCATACCATAAGCTCTCTTTGCGGAAGGGCACACCCGTAATGCTCCTTCAGAATTTAAAACCACTGAAACTGTGTAATGGCACTAGACTACAAGTCAAAGTCCTGCATAAAAATTTAATCGAAGCCGTTATTTTGACCGGGTGTGCTCAAGGAGAAAAAGTGTTCGTGCCACGCATTCCTCTAATACCCAATGACCCCCCCCCCCCCCTTGACTTTTAGAGACTGCAATTTCCCCTCAAAGTGGGCTTCGCCTCAAAGTCTCAAGGCCAAACTTCAAAATATGTTGGTGTAGATTTAAGAGAAAATTGTTTCTCCCACGGTCAGCTTTGCGTAGCTTGCTCACAAGTAAGTTCGCGTACGAGCCTGGTAATATTAGTTCCGCCCAATGAAGAAACAAAAAATAATGTTTATAAGGAAATCCTCTAAAAAGCAATTTCATTATTTTTTCATTGTAATTATCCTAAAAAGTACTCCGGAGCGAAACACGGGAATTCAGCTAGTTCTATTCATAAGATCCATTTATATACAAAAGAAAGGCAGAAAATTAAAATTCTTGAAATTCGAAAACGGATCTAAAAAATTCCAAATTTTTAGTAGTTCATAAAACAATTTCGGTATAAACATATATTCTAGCATTCCGCAACAAGGTTCTATTTCGTTAAAAAAGAGACTCCCTTCAAAGCACTGTATACATCTCGTGACATGGTCATACTTTAATGATATCCGTCACTGAACGGAATATTCACTTTCAAAACGCATAACCAAATAGGACTGTAAGGAATTGGGAGAATATTTTGTCAAAGCAAAATGCTTTTACAATTTTAACTTCATTTTTTAGAGAAGCACTAAAAGAAATAAAAGCCCGTCTACGTCTTTCGATCCATATTTTGATGTGAAAAGTAACAGAGAAAATGCCGAGACATTTTTCAAAAGTATGTGCGTGTTATTGGCTAAACGAGAAAATGAGGCTGTCGAAGAGGATCTGCAGGAAAAAGAAAAATTCTGCAGCGATTCATTTCAGCTCTGCAGAGGAGAGAATTTATATTTCTTATCGGCCGGGGATGCTTTGGGAATACGTAAACATGTTTTCAGTTTGGAGAAATGTTTCAAAATATTGAAAACAAATCAGGACGTACTTACGAGATTTTTATGCATACAGGTCTTCTGTTTGCCTTCCTAGATATTTTTTGGAGATTTTTTTTAAATCGACATTTGACGATAACCGAATTTTAACTCTCGTGTTATAATCATATTAACTTGACAGAATTTCAATATCTACGTATAATTTTATTGCAAATAATATTTATAATCATATAAAATTTTATTTACAACAAAGTATAAAAAATTATTTTGTTTTGTATCAATATTGGGGTTTAAATATTGATAACCCCTCGTAAGTCTTATATCTTGTGAGGAAAAATACATTTACGGTATTTTCCTGACAATGCCAGGATAGTTTAGTTTGTTACTTTGGAGACTGGTCGTTAAAATGGAGATCCACCGTCCAAAGAACGGATAGAACATAACACAAAAATGCATCGTGAAAACAATGTCATCTTTTAAAGTAAATGAGAAATTGAATAAAAGCATAACCAGGCAACACGTACAATGTAGTTAAGCCAAAAAAGAAAGGAGGGAATATATGAGGAAAAGTTATTAAAAGTAACCATTCTTGGCATAGTCGGGGGTCGTTCAGCTTGAAAAATATCGCCATCGCGTGTTTGATCTACGTACTTGGCAGGTCGATGATGCAACATTTATATTTTCAGATATTTCATCGTTATTACAATGAGAGTTCCTCACATCTGAATATTACTTCCGAATGAATATGAATATATATATATATATATATATATATATATATATATATATATATAAATGTGTGTGTAAGTAATAATATCGTCCCAACATTATTAACTATTTCGACCTTCATTTTTTACTTTACGTGTATTCTAAATTATTCTCTTTTCAATAAAGTCCAGTCCCTTTTTCCAAATTGCGACCAACAAGTAAACGAATTAATAACTAGTTTGTCCCTGAAGGCATGCGCTGAATGTCGGGTGCCTATGATTCAGGATGATTCAGAAACCACGCGCATTGCATAGCAAGTTCGGAATCTTGAGTTATGGCTCACGTGGTCAAGCCGGATAATCAGCTTTGTCCAATTAAAGAAATGTTAACACTTAGCGTCACGTTAGCGCTCCCATGGTTTAAAAGATGGGACAGAGGATTTTTGCCTGCTCTGCTTCATTTACTTCCTTGCCTTGCTCTCTTGCCCATCTGACCCGCGTTCTCTCGTCCCTTATCCGCGTACTGCTTCCGACAACGTTACGATGTAAAGTCTGTATTCACATGCCCCGGCAGAAGATTCCGGTGGCCGCTAGTATTGTTTGTGTGTGTCCTGCTGAATCCGGAATGTCTTCGTTATGCGGAATAATAAAATAATATGCGTCTCATCAGTGTTGTGTGTGAATCCATCGATGCCTCTCCTCCATGTGGTTTTACCTTCTCGAGTGTTCCGCAACGTCCGCGACTACCGGAGTTCCCGAATCCTAGTGATGTACAGTTTATTATATATATATATATATATATATATATATATATATATATATATCGAGAGAGAGAGAGAGAGAGAACTTTTGCTTTTTACGAAAAGTTGGGTATGCACAAAACAGGTACACATAGCTTCATTAAATACACAAAAATTAAGAAAAGAAGCTTCTTTCGAACAAATTATATAGATTGTCATAAATCTGGGGATCATCTGGTGTGATAGCCTCTATGAACAATTCGCAAATTATGAACAATTAATTCTTTGATGTAAAATTGAGGCAACAACAAAATTATCCGGAAGAATTTTGTGGCAGTTGGAAGGCAGAAAGTGTTTCGTTTAACAAAGGAAAGGCAGACAGAAAACTTATGTGCGCAATCCCATGTAAATGTTTACGCACTCAAAAAGAGTGCAAACAAATAAAGCTAGATGTAATTAACGGAAAGGGAGGGAATAAGAATTTGAAGACAAAATTATCAACTTGAATTAAGAAATAAAAGAAAATGATCAAACAATTTGGCAAACGAAAAGCGGGAAAGTGGGATATTATGACAGACGTGTAAGAGGCAAGCACTTTTCCATACAACTAATAAAGAGGGCAGGTGATATTTTGTCTATGTAACTAACTATTAGTCGAAGACCTGTCATTAACAATAACATGCGTTAACATTTTTATGAGAAGTTTAGATCTAATATATATATATGAGTGTGTGTGTGTGTGTGTGTAGGAGCGGCCTCTGACACCCGCCGCTGACTCCCGCTGTTGGTGCTTCTGTTTTCCTGCCAGCGCCATCAGTGTACTCCCCGTGAACTACAGGGTGAGGAGAATTGACTTTAGAGTGGCAAGACGTGCCAATTTCAGCAGTGAGGCTGCTTGTAACGACGTTATATGCTCAATGTTATATGTTCTATATAACAGTTAGTTTAAATATAATGTGTTAGGGACGTAACTCTACCTTATTTTAGACTCCTACTTTATTCTTCGTAAAAGTGTGAGTTCGCTTTCGAGTACTGCTTGAATTTGAGTCACTTAAGGATTTAGAAGTTTTCCGACGACCTCTTAAACCCCTAGACCCTCAGCTTTCTTACTTACTTACACACACACACACACACACACACACACATATATATATATATATATATATATATATATATACATACACACACATATATGTGTGTGTGTGTGTGTGTGTGTGTGTGTGTGTGTGTGTGTGTGCCTGCCTGCTTGTCTGTCGAGTATATTTCTGTAAGAAACTCCCAGATTAGTTTACATTATATATAAATATATAAATATATAAAGGCCCA
Organism: Dolomedes plantarius; assembly: GCA_907164885.2. Classification (NCBI taxonomy): domain Eukaryota; kingdom Metazoa; phylum Arthropoda; class Arachnida; order Araneae; family Dolomedidae; genus Dolomedes; species Dolomedes plantarius. Next base: position 154,261,524 of record OU015498.1, on the reverse strand, counting down.
ATTATTCAATGCGCGTCAAGACATTTCTAAACTTTATATACGAAATACATTCGTAGACGTTATAATATAAAGTTTTTTGTATTTCCTGATTACAACTAAGTAAGTTTTAATCAGAACTTGGTAATTTTTCTCCCTGAAATTTTCAAAAATCTAGCTCTTAACTGTTGCAAGTGAATTTAGACAATTCCGCTTCACCTAACCTAGATGCGATGTCGATTTAATTACAATTTTTTTCTCCTTCTCTAACGCATATTTTCTCCTCCCACCCAACCACCCACCCACCTTTGTTCAAGAGTATGACATTAATTTCGTTTGACCTGCTAAAAGCAGAACCTGACATTGCGGTAGCAGTTTGGAAACTTGCCCATTTCTCGAGATAAGAAGGTTGCGGAGAAATAAAGGAATATCTTGACGTTAAGACTCTCGTTTCAGAATTTTCTTGTTTCTATGAGTGAATGAGTAAGGAAAGAGACATAAAGGATTTGGATTCTAGGTCAGCAGAGTCCGCAGAAAAAGATGAATAAAGTAAAATAAAAATTGTTCTTCACAGATTCGTGTGCTCCGTATTTACTAATCCCAAATAACTGGCTGTAAAAGTCAATAGTACAAGGATATTGCTTTTCCACTGCACTACTTCGGAATGAAAATTTATCTCAGATAAAATGTTGCATTAAAATTATAAGACCTATTGCTTTCAATATTTGGCTGCATGTTAGAAAGTCTTTCAAAATCTGTACATCTGGGCGTAGGCATTATGATGAAGGCATTATGATGACGGGAGATATTCAACATGTACTGTGAAATCGGTCTCAAGGTTAAGTATATCTGTGTTTAGTTTTAATAAAAAACACACAAAATTATGCCAATTCACAAAATTTCAGTAGAAAGGAAAAATTTTACGAGAGTGGAATCAAAACTGGTAAAATATTTTTACTGATCGGATGGAATCAAAAACAATAATTTCTGGAAATTGGAATCAAACCCAGTAAAGTTTCTTTTTTCCCATAAGCACCTCTTATTAACCGTTCCCCTAATATTCGTTAATCCTCTTAAGATAAAAATGTAATCTTTTCAAACTATAGGTAGTCCATTACATTAATTTTTCTAATACACTTGCTGAAATAGAGTCTAGCTTTACAAACTTTTCCGAAAAAAGGATTCTAAATCTATTTTCTGATATCTTAGTTATAGTAATAGCTCGATTTTTTCCCCAATGGCAGGGAGCTAAGCGATACTCTTTTCCCGGGAGTAGCCAGAAATGTGTGACCACTTCGCCGCATGCATTGCTTGCGTTGCCCCGAGTGCACCACAGGGCGTGTGTCCACGCTACAGCCGTTTGAAACGTACCGGTCCCGTAATTTCAAACCGAGTCAAGTGACGAGACCGTAATACTCGACCTCCAGAGGTAATGTTTGGGAACATGGAGGACATTGCAGCTACGACAGATTTTTTCCGTGCACCAGCCGCCGTTAGTGTACACGTCGGCAGTTTTGTCACGTCGGGTATGGAACCAGCAACTTGCAGATCACTGGCTCGACGTCTTTGCAGACCGGGCCACCACGCCCTCCTACTAATAGATCTTATATCAGAGATTCCCAAAAGGTGTGCCACAGTACTTAAGGCTACTGTCTAGTAACCCTATTGGATTCGCTCACCTCAATGTTAACCTATGGAAAAATTTGTCTACTATTGACAGCTATATAAATGTTGATAATCCAATAAAAATGGTATTTTCAGATAGCCTGAACTTTTCTGCACCTTGCAACAGGTTTCATTTTATAAATTTCTTCCAATAAAAGGATTTACGATCGTTTAAAACACACTTTACCAGATTTTCCTCCCCAATAATTTAAATTTTAAAATATTATTTGCATTTAAAAAAAAAAACGAAATATGTCTCATGGTGTAAAATTTCTTTCTCTATTACGGGGTACAATTTTAAATAAAATGTCTACGGAAACCCATTCCAGCAATCCGTAGACAATTTTTCTCCATAGGTTAACATTGAAATGAGAGAATCCAATAGGGATAGTACACAAAAGCCTTAAGGTTCCGCAAGATTTTTTTTTTTTTTTTGGGGGGGGGGGAGGTAAACAAAAAAAATATTAGTAGGGCAATCTTAAAATATATATTAACTTGATATCAAACTTTTGTTCTCTAAACTCCAATGCCAAGTCTCACATTAATAAAACAAAACTATTCTCAGTCATTTCCATTGTAGTCCTCTTGTGTAATACTACACTGAATCTCACGACTATTTTTGAAACTGGACTAATATATTCTACTTTGGTGTTTGTTACTTAAATCTTTCAATAAATTAACAAAATCAGCAGGCAGTAAGAGAGCATTGTAGGCGTGTTATAATTCTGCTTGTTTGACGTGTAGTAATGGCTTTCTTTGAAACCGATTTGTAAATTTAGATTTTGTTTCATTTGAGCCCATATTTGCATTACACTTTCGACAAAATGTGATGTTCCTTCGAAAACGTGAAACCCCTCCGTTAATTCATCTCCAGTACACTCCTGAGACTTTCAAGGAAGTTAAGAAATGGGGAGTGACCGCATAATTTGGAAGCATAATTGCTCGTGATAATTTCCTCGAGCTTTTTAAGCGTCTTCAGAAATGGTTATTTACGACTCAATACGGGCCATCAGTAAAAATAAGTTTCTTCCCTCGAGGAATAAATAAACAATTATTACGATATTTATCCTACCTTTGTCTGTAATGTACTGGCGTATATACACTGAAGTGCCACTGAATTAGGGATAGCAAAGCCTATGCAAATTCTGTAGCGCTGCGCATCGTGTATGCGCAAGTTAGGGCGCTGTGGTAACTGCATATATAGCGCGTACTGTGGTTGTTCTGAATTAGTTGTTGGAATTGCCAGTATGGATAAACTGCCTGATTTAGACGCCTTCGATCGCGGACAAATCGAAGGTGCGAAACGCATGGGCCATTCAATTTCCGAAATCGTCAGACAGCTAGGAATTTCAAGGTCGACAGTATCAAGAATATACCAAGAATACATGGATGGTGGAAAAAAAACTAGCAATCGGGCAAACTGCAAAGGACAATTAGCCTTGACAGTGCGTGGTGAGAGACGGCTCAGGCGTATTGTACGTAGCCAGCGAAGCCAACCATTAGCTCAAATTACCACCCAGTTTAATGACGGTGCCAGTCGTACAGTCAGTAAACGGACTGTGCAACGCTCGCTTCACCGTATGGGTTTCGGGAGCCGTCGACCTACGAGAGTACCATTGCTCTATACTCACCATCGGGCTGCACGTCTTGCCTGGGCAAGAGAGCACAGAGACTGGAGTGTAGAGGACTGGAAACGAGTAGCATGGAGTGATGAGTCTCGATTTCGACTACTTAACGCCAACGGTAGGCTGAGAATATGGCGTCAGGCTCATGAAGCCATGGATCCTGCATGCCTGGCTGGAACTGTACAAGGGCATGATGGCTCAATCATGGTCTGGGGTGTTTTTCGTGGCACAGTTTGGGATCTTTGGTGCGTGTACCAACCTCCCTCAATGCAATCCCCGGGCAATGTCCCGGTTGGCTACTGGCTGGTTGGATGAGCATTCCTCTGACTTCTCTGTCATGAATTGGCCACCTAGAAGCCCAGACTTAAATCCTATTGAGCATCTTTGGGATGTTTTGGAACAAGACGTGAAAGGCCATCACACAGCACCAAAGAACCTTACTGAATTATGGACAGCTTTAGCCAATATTTGGCAAGCCATTCCCGTGGAACGTTTCCAGAAACTTGTTGAATCTATGCCTCGTCGTGTGGCAGCCGTTATCAAGGCCAGAGGAGGCCCAACTCGTTACTAGGTAGGTATCCCTAATTCAGTGGCACTTCAGTGTATATAACCAAAAAGCGGTTTATTAGCCAGCAATTACTGTATTCCCTTATAAATGCATAACCGCCTGATTCTGGCGTTGGGGCATTTTAACTCCTCTCCAGAGCACTTAAGTTCAATAATGATGAACTTCATATGACTGCAGGTAGTGGCGGAAATGACTATGATTCTATTATTGGAGTTTTTTCCTCTATGGGAGTTGTAGGATGCCCTGCGTTCCACGTTGGTTGCCCCCTCCTCCATGGCTGGTAAATGGACCTTCTCCAGGCTAAGAGGCGCATGGGTGGGTGACCTAGTCTAACTCCTTATGGAGTTAGTAGTAACGAGGTACAACTACCGTATGCACTCAGGTGGATCGCATTAAATTTCTGATTATAAATGCATAATAATTTCATCTAGACAAATAAACTGCCCCAAGGTAGCCTAGTGGTAGCGCTTCGGATTTCGTACTGAGTTTGCTAGGATCGAATCCCGAAGGGCATCAAATGCCTTCGTGTCTAGGCCGGATAGGGGCAAGTTAAATCCGTAGACCGGAAAGCCCTTCTATGAGATCAGTGGGTGGGGAAGGTACGATCCTCCAGATGTTTCCCCTGGGATTTCTCGGTCAAAATTGTGGGGTTACATAGTCAAGTCGGACTCTGACCCTTATGGTGCTATAATAAACCAGAGTCGCACGCCTCAACCCTCAAAATCTATATAGATTTGGTCTGAAACTTCCGGGCATGGGTCATTGGGAACAACAACAAACAAATAAAAGGAACTGACACTACCTCAAATAGCTTCAGTATAAATCATATCATATGTTTGTATAGAAATATATGCCAGTAATTTGTAAGTTAGGGATAGATGTAAACATTTTCGTATAACTTATATGTTTAAAGCCAATGGTAAAGGTTCTAAGTAGAAAACTGGTACTTTCTGTCAAAGTTATTAAAAAGCAGTTTTGTTCTCATGAACGCCATGAAGTTCTTTTCTCGTGATCTTAAGGGATGTGAAACATTAGCTTGTTTAAAGTCTTGAAAATACTTTCATGGTGCAACTGTAAATTCTGAATTGTTAGAAATTTTCCTAAATTTAGTTTTAAACCCTAAAAAGTTTTAAGATTCAATAAAACAAAGAAATAGAAAATGAAACCATTTTATAAAAATTTGTAATTGAGTTTTGAGGTATTGGAGTATTCAAATTTTCAATATTTTGAAATATAGAACGTTTTACAGATATTATTTAAAAGTTTAAATGAATCTACTACTGAAATGTTTAAACTGAACAATTTATTAAAATGTAGACGTGTTAAACGAAATCTTCAGTAAGTTCATAAAACAAAATAGCTAATATAGTTTGCTCGATCCATATTTGTTTTAATTTAGGTGGAGAATTTTTCTTTTCTGCTTTCAGGGAATTTCCATCCAGACTGTAATAAATGTAACAAATGACATCAAGGTTTACAGACTAATCATTTTCCAAGAAATTTTGGAAGTACGTGCGAGACTGCCGAATAATTTACTTCAATGAATTTTCTTCTCCAGCTTTTCTTTTATATAATCATTGTTAAATCAAATATATTTTCACTAAGTAATTGATTGTTTGCTCTAAGCCGAATATATAATGCCTCCCTTCTAAGAATTTTCGTGCTTCACGCTACAAAGCAAAAGGAGTTTTTGATCCTCCAGAGTAGGATCAAAATGAAAATTTTAACGTAATTACAACTTCTTAAAAGCTTTTTGGTTTCACCTCCTGTATAATATTACTGTAAATTTATATATACCTCTCTCTCTCTCTCTCTATATATATATATATATATATATATATATATATATATAGCTCAAATTAATAACATTTGTGTCACTTTTTTGTGTTACAATTTTATCTGACGTTAAAGTTTCTCTTTAATCTTTGATTATTGATTTGACATGCACAAAAAATGAATTGTTAGAAAGGGAAGTAATCTGTCTTGGGGGGAGGGGGAGTACCCCCTAGTATTGTATAAAAATATTGTATTTGACGTGTGTTATTTTCAACGCAAATTGTGATTCAAATTCTTATGCTTAATTGTTCGAAGCATTTTCTTTATTATTGCTGATGGCACTTTAAATAGGATATCAATTGCTATTTTCTCCATTCTAACCATTCATGAATTTGCCATCGTTCTCTTGTGGGATTTCCCATTCGTATCTTTCGAAGGAATTTTGTAATATTTCAACAGAGCTATTTTATGCCTTGTTTCACGTCTGGGTTTCAAATCTTCTCTTTTATCGCTCCTTATTTCTACAAACCTTATACTGAGCCCAGCTCTCAAGGATTTCATAAAATGAAACTTTATTTTACAAAACATCTCAAAGTGTTAAAATGCAGAGGAGGTTTAAACCTCTAAAAATTTCCTATTTTTTGTTATTTCAGATGGAGTATACCGATGGCTATTTTTCGAATCCTAGGCATAAAATACATCAAAATTGCTGGATATTCGATAGAAATTCTTTTTTAGAGGTTCGAAACCGTGTATTTATATCTTATTCATTCCCGATTCTTTAGAAGCCTATCTGATTTACTAGATTTTCTGAAAATATTAGACCAACTTTCAAAACGAGTCTTTGACAAATTGTAGATCGTGGATATCCTTTCTGATTTTAAATTAAGAGGCTTTAGCTTGTATAAGTGCCAATTACTATTTCTGCCTATGACCAACGTAGTGGGAAAGGCCTACAGACCTTTTCTCCCCTTTCTTTGGTTTGAGACCTTATGACTGAAGTAGATTATTTTACTATATGGAAGAATACTTCTGTACACTAGCTTTATACTTAACTAGCTGAATACCCGTGCTTCAATACGGTGTACATTTTAAGATAATTGAAATAAAAAAAATAATGAAATTGTTTTTTAGAGAATTAAATTCTTAATTAATTTGAATTAAACTTTTTAAAAACTTCTATCTCAATTAGTCTAGTGGTTAAATCTTATCTTTTACAGTATTTTATTATTTTTTTGTCAATGCATTTCGATGTTATGCACGTGTCGCAAAATTAATTTAAAGTATTACAAAAAGAAAAGAAATCTTGTGATCAGCATTTAATAAATTAAAATCTAAAAGTTGATGTTTAAAAATTCCCCAAATATCAGAAGAGGAGGGTAAAGATTCGAAAAAGTTTCAATTTAAAGGAATATTTATGATCTTCCTCGTTATATAAATTTTATGACCCTCAAATTATTATTTTAAATGCAAACTTTAAAAAAATTTACAAAAATAGCTTAAGTATTTAATTTTAAAAAACCTAAGAATTTTTTTTAATCTCTCTTAGTGCACCCCTAAACTATAAGAAGAATCGCCATGCAAAATTTCAGCCCTTTAAGTCCAGCGTTTTGGTCTGTGCGTTATCTGTCAGTCAGTCAATCACGGAGCTGTTTTTATACGTATAGATGGAAACGTAACAAAGTGGGAAAGAATCTCGATTCTCTCAGAGGGTTGACAAGATTATAGGACGAGCCTTGAGTTCCCGTTCAGACATTTAGCCCGATTCGTGGTTCAAAACTCACATCGATTTGTTTAAAATTAGTTCGGGTAAATTAACATTAAATAATAAATTTATTCATTTCAAAGCGCACTGAAATGATACTTTCCATCATTTTGAAATGCAAAGAGTATTTAAGGCATGAGATCTTTAATTTAAAAGAATATACGAAGAATTCGTTTCTAGAAATCTGTAATCAGAAATATTTCTATGGATAGAAGTAAGTTTGGACACACTTGCAGATTATGACCACACATTTGTGCCACATAACGTAATCTTGGCAAAAGCTGTATCTTGATTAGACAAGCGTAAACAGTGATTGCTCTGTAACAAAATTTTAAATGCTGTTGCGAAATAACCATGCCCCAGTTAAAGTTGACCTCTTGTCGAAATATCAAAGAAATGGTACAAAATACGCCAGCAGCCGTATTGGTGAGCCATTGTATTTAATGAAGCAGCTGTTCTGTAGTGGAAAACGATTGGGGATAAGACATTCAAACGACAGGGGAAAACAGGGCTTTTCATCATTATTCTGAATCAAGATCCGATACGTTGCATCCGACGAAAACGGTTAAATGATACAATATGGCACTATAAAGATATGTTAATTTTTTTACGTTTATCCTTCAGGTGTGTATCATTTAGATGTATCCGTTATATACAGGGTGATTTTTATTAAACTGATACTACTCAGAGCTATCTGTAGCATGATGTGTCAACCAGAATTCCACCAAAATTGATAGAGGGACTAAGGACGACATGGAAAAGAGTTTCTATAAAAAAGTTCTAAAAGTCGCCGATAGGGGAAGATATGGCGCTGTTGCTGTCGACAAAACCGAGAATTTGCACAAAACGCAAGTAAAACATAAAATGCAAATTCACGACTACGTGGTCGACAGCAGCGCTAGAATTTCGGGCTATAAAGATAAGGGATGAATACCGAAAAAGTTGTAATAAGCAAACAAATGAATAACAAAAAAAATTTCACTGGAACACCGCTTTATGCAGCAAATCCACTTCCTCCTCCTTCAATGTGACCACCATCCTGGTGGACGACATATTGCATCCTGAAAACTACCTTCACAACGGCCTAGCGTTACATGTCACCAGGAATGTTCATCACAGTCCGGGATATATTGACCTTTAGGGCCGCCAAGTTAGAGACTCCACCAAGATACACCTTGGACTTTAAATAACCCCACAGAGAGAAGTCACATGGGTTAGGTCCGGGGAGCGAGGGGGCAAGTGGAAAAAAGCGACTGGTGACTCTTTCTTCCGTAAAGCGATGGCGCAACAGATTCGGCACCGATCTTTATAGCCCAAATTATTGGCGCTGCTGTCAACTATGTAGTCATGATATATTTTTTTTACATGCTTTACTTGCGTTTTATGCAAATTCTCTTGTGCGCCGACAACAACTGCGCCATATCTTTCCCTATCGGCGACTTTTGGAACTTTATTTTTCATGGAAACTCTTTCCCATGTCGTGCATAGTCCTATCAATTTTGGTGGAATTCTGGCTGATAGATCGCGCTACAGATGGCCCTGAGTAGTGTCAGTTTAATAAAAATCACCCTGTATATCACGATACACAACGATAATTCAAAGCCTGCATGATTTCTTTGACTATCCGTATCATCTCCCTGATTATTCACAGCACATGCATGTATAATCCCATGTTAGCTTCGCTCTGTTGCCACAGAAGTTTCCGTGAAAGTGTATTTAATATTTTGTGTGTTCCCGCAAAAGGCCGATACCAAGAGGGTCCTGATTATATACTGTATTGGCCCATCAATATTTGATACGTTGTTACCATACAAACCATCGCTTATACTTTTCTTTAATTCCAGTTATATGATTTTAAAACATATTAACTTAAATATCACAAATACACCGTTTGATATCTAACTCTTATTTCCGCAACGAGCTAATTTTCCTGTTCCTAAACGATTAGCAAACTTCTTAAGAATAACGTATTCCAAGAAAATGCAATAGAACTTCAATCACTATCTTTTGAACGGTGCATAACAGTAATATATTCTAGAGTAAAATTTTATCTTTGATACGAAGAGATGCAGAATAATTGCAAGATAAAAAGAACTTTTTATATACCAAGTCTTTAAATTTTCTGTTGAATCATATAAACTAATTGCCCAAACCTTCACTTAATTATTCTTTTTCATTTTCTTTTATTTAATTTTAATTACATTTTAGTCGTTTCCACTTGCCACAGACTTTATAAACTGCTAACTTTTATAATTTTTTAAAATTTTTCGCACAATATTTTCGTAAACAAACTAAATTCACATGTATTCTGTTTTCAAAATCGTCAAACGCCGTTACGCAAAAGTGCAGACATTGAATTCGATCGAATCGCAACCTTGCGGATTTTTTTGAACTAACTTTCTATACAAAACAAAATTAACTGAAAATGAATTCAAATCTGCTTAAAGATGGTATGTAAAGTATTAAACAATGATGCATAAAGATGGTGATGGAAAAGTATTAAAACAATGCATTGTCATCGTGTTCTGAGCTATTCTAGAAATTTTAAATGTCTAGCTAGTCGGGAAGTTAGTTAAAAATCGATTGCAAGATTTGTACTGGACAAACACACAAACAAGAAAGAGAGTTAATGAAAACGTGGTAATAAAATATAAAAGTCAAAGTTTTATCTAATAATAGGTTTATATTAAACTTATTTAATCATATATTTAGAAAGATAGTGGTTTAATTATAATTTTCGTTGCTGCCTTTTATTGTTAAAAAAATAATAATTTTTTTCTATTGCCGAAAAAAATTATTTTCAGTCAAAAGATGTCTGGTAATATGGCTCCAAACCGAAGAAAGGGGGAAAAAATGGTACGAGAATTTTTAAAGAATGTTTATGAAACATTGATGTTGACATCAAAGTCATTACAGAAAAATTACTTCGCAAAATAAAGAGAAATAATAATTTTGATTCTTGAGTTATGAATAAATTTATATATTTCCTTTATCCTGATATATTATTTTATATCGGTACCATATCGAAATTAGCCCGAATTCTTCATAACCTATAAATTGTACAGGTAATCTAACAGGCTCTGGGACGGAATTTACATCCTGCAATTCTGGAAATTAGAAAATAAAACTACATTTTCCCAGAAAATCACAGAGTCTGGTTGTTGACCTTCCTTAGAGAACTAACAAATTTGGTTTATCAAAGCTCTTAAGGCTGATGTGTACTTACCCTATTGGATTCACTTATCTTAATGTTAACCTGTGGAGAAAATATGTCTACTAATTACAAACACACAAATGCTGATTATCCTATAAAAATGGTATTTCCAGATAGCCTGAAGTTTTCTGTACCTTGCAACAGAATTCATTTTCTAAATTTCTTACACTAACAGAATTTAAAAGTGTTTAAAACACACTAGATCGGATTTTTTCACAAATAATTTAAAGTTTAAAATATTATTTGCCTTTTTTTTTAAACAAATTATAAATGCCCTATGACGCAAAATTTTCTGTATCACGAAGTACAATATTGTTACGAAGTTTGTAAATATTGCATCTTGTTTCGTTAAAATGGCTTCTATGTAAGAGCTCCTAGCTATGTATTTAACATGGGAGCCTATGAGGATCTCGCCAAATTTGAGAGTTCTCGCCAAATTGGCGATGGATTGGGTGACTCATTTTGATCACCAGATTTGGCGATATTTTGCCAAATTTGGCAATATTTCGCCAACTTGCCGACTAAACTTTGTGGAAGCTTCTAGAAATATCTAGCTGTTACTGACCTATAGAGGGCGCTTTGGAAATCTATAATTATACCTGACATTGGCATTGGAACTCAGTTCAGTTTCCAAGTGAGAATTGAATTTGTTGTAACTGCGTTAATTGGCGTGTATTGTACTGAAAATTCTGGTATCTTGTGTTTTTAGAATTTTCTGCTGTATAAAAGACAGTTGTTGCGTCTTTTATGTTTGAATTTGTATATACGCCTGAAGAATTACAAAATAATAAATTTATTTTGTGGGAACTTTCTGAAGTGATTGTTATTCAATCCCAACGAACCCAAGAGAACGGAACATTATTTTTTTTATTAAATCTTTCCAATCGAAGTCTTTGAATCCCTGGACACATTTTCTCCATAGGATAACATTGAGATGTACACATCAGCCTTAACTCCCACAGAAACCCTCGCACACGCAATATGTGATAATTCTTGAGAGAATTTCATTTATCTTTTATCGCTTGACCATTCTATTACTCTCCACTACCAAGTTCTCCTAAATACTAAATATTGCCCCGTAAAACTTATAAATGTGACATGTAGTTTCCCATTTTCAGGATTTCATGGAGGAAAAGTAGCATTTTATGGTGGCATTCTGCACTTTCTTTCCAAAGAATTAGGTGACAAAGTTTTAAGACAGTCGTTAAAGCTAAGAAATCGATCTTCTTTCAATTGAAGAACATGCAATGGAATCTTTTCTACATTTAAATTCAACGTAATAATAAAAGATAATGACAAATATTTCTTTCATTATTATTAGTTCTTGGTAGTTTGAAATCAAATAATTATAGACACTGTGAAAAGAAACTAAGTCAGAGATTTTAATGACGCAATAAGGCGTTAATGTTTGAATTCATTATTTTTTTCCCTATGTTAAATGTCACCAAGTTATTGTTGTATTACTCGGAAATTTTCGAGAACATAAAAAGGCCACATATTTGTGTTACAAGTGATAACAATAGAACCTACCGTATTTTTTGGACGATAAGACGCACCTCAATGGGAGGAATTTTAGAAAAGAATCTTTTGCATTTTGTTAGGTATATAAAGATATTTTCAGTTTCTTACTTAAAGTAGAAATATATATATATAATAAAAATAATAAATAATATACATAATATATATATAATATATTATAATGAATATATATAATATATATAATAAAATATTCATTTTATCTTAATGTTACCATAAGTCACACTCCAATTTTAAGTCGATTTTTTTATGGGAAGTGGTGAGTGTTAAGGCATGTTCCCATAGCAGTCCATTAGCATAAGCGTAAAAGGAAAATTGGTACTGAGATGGAAATAAACCAATCATAGGCCTTAACAATTTCGTTACTAATCGTTCGGAAGTTTGTCATTGGTTAAATATGTTTCAATACTTTTACGCTTACGCTAACGGTATGCTATGTGAACAGGCCATTATAGTCCGAAAAATCCGGTAAGTGATAATAAGGTTAATAATAAAATCCTTTTTTTCACCTTAATTAAGGATCTACATTTTCACTTGATGATATGGATGCCCTTGTGTTTCATTTTTATTTTTGCAAAAAGTATACATATATGTATGAATTTAGGGGGGGGGGGTTCCTGCTATTCATTACTAAACAAGAGTAATGGTAAAAAAATTTATTTTATTGTAGAAGTTGTTTATAATATAGGAATCTTCAAATTTTTATATTCGGTTCGTAAATCCAACATGGATATGCATTTTGTCACTTTCTGTACATTTAATAAGAATTGATAAACTCTCTATAGATTTAGTTTTAAAAGAATGTTATACCCAATGCATTTTTAACTCATCAATACCAATATAAATATAATAAAACTAGCTGAATACCCGTGCTTCGCTACGGAGTGCATTCAAATTAAATACAACGGTCAATGTATACAATTAATGCCAAAAAATATATATATTTATGAAAAATCATAAAGGATATTTTTATATATAAAATAATGTAGAAGAAAATTTTCAAATTAAATCTAATAGATCATACTAAAGAATATAGTACAGTTTGAGGAACATTTCTTTTACTGCATTTTAATATTATTTTGGATAATGTCCAATCGTCTGCCGCATTAGAAAGAAGTAGAAAATAAATTTTGTCAGTTTATTTTCTTTTTATACACCTGATGCGAAATTAGTTTAAAGTATCACAAAAAGAAAAGAAACCACGTGATCAGCATTTTATAAATTAAATTCTAAAAATTAATCTTTAAAAATTCACCAAAAATCAGAAAATGGAGGTAAAGATTCGAAAAAGATTTCATTTTAAAGGAATTTTTATAATCTTTCTTGTGATATAAATTTTATAACCCTCAAATTATTAATTTTAAATGCAAACTTAAAAGAATGTTACAAAAACAGCTTAAAAATTTAATTTTAAAAAATCTAAGAATTTTTCAAAAATCTTTCTTAGTGTACCCCTACAAAAGGAGAAGAATCTCCATGCAAAATTTTAGCCCTTTAGATCGAGCGGTTTGGTCTGTGCGTTATCTTTAAGTCACTCACTTACGGCACTGTTATATATACTATACAGATAATAATAAACATTTTATAAAAATGAATCTTTTTTATATATTTATATCACTATTAAATCCCTTATCAACTTTCCATGATTAATGTTTTTTTCCAGTTTATTTGTTCTTAATTCTCCCGTCCAATCCTATCTGTTCTTCAGTAAATTTTGTGTCATGGTTATCTTTAAATTTTAACACGAATTTCACCTTGTCAGTGTCAATTGTTTCAGGGAAAATGGAATTACAGTACACTCGGTTAAATGCCTAACTGACTGATTGACATTTTTCATGGCACCTAGATTTCTGTTTCTCATATTCTTAAATCAAAATGTTTATGTATCTTCAAAAAACCTGGTCAAAAATTTTACCCAAGTATCTTAGTTCCCCCTGAGGATTCTCCAAAATCCTGAATACTTAAAATGCCCGCATCATAAGTTGAGAACTCGAAACAGCTGTTTTAAATCCCACCGTAGCTGTTTTCCCATGCAACCATCAGGGATTACATATTGCTCGAAAAGGGCAGTAAAACAGAAAGAAATGCAATTAAACAGCGTTAAACATTCATTTGGATGCAGGAAGTTGAAAAGAAGGAAAGCGCGTACCCTCATAAACAAGTAAATTATAGCATGTGACAAGTCATAAAAGCCAGCATAAGTTATGCCTCCATAAAGGAGCAGACGGCTTCCCTTAGACGTGCAATATTCTTCCACGTCGGTGAAGAAGCCAGTATTTCTTTTCTTTTCGCAGATAAGAAGCTTGACTTTTAATCTTATCATTTACTTCCTTCTGGGTATAAAAGTGATAGCGGGAATTTCTTATTAAATATACAGCAGAATGGCGATTATGGGAATTAATTTATATAGTGTAAAAGAATGTATCAAGTTATTTTAATTTGTAGAGAAAGAGAACATTGTAAAATAAATTTATAATGTAACTAGGTAAATAAATTTAGTTTTAACCACATACTCAAAGTTTAAAAAAGGGAAAATTTTGTCATCGTGCTTTATATTTTTAAGTTTTTTTTGTTTGGTAATCACATTTACATTGATCTAGTTGTTCAAATTTAATTTATCAGAGTTTACGCTAATTTTAAAAAGCCATAAAAAAGCTTCAATTTTCTAATTAGCTTCAGAGACCCCCACCAAAGTCCTATTTATTTCCCTAAGCCCTTAGAAATACTATAATTTTATCGCAACGCCTTAAAAAGGACTTATTTTCAACTTAGAAGTGTATATTTCTCTTTCTTTATCTAAATGAAAGTTCTTGTACTAAATACCATTATAAACACATATTACATCACATTTATCTTCGCGGTCATAATTAATTTATATTTTATTATTCAAAGAAATGTATGTACATATCATTTGCATAAGGTAGTAATCATCACAGGTCTGAGACTAATCTAATGTTTTTGGCTGAATTGTATAGATTTTTGAACGCTGAATTCGATAAAACTATTAAAAAAAATTCTATTAGATCAGATTTCTTCAAAAACATAAATCAATTTTTGAATCGTTAGGGTTTTATAAAGTATTTTCTCGATAAAATTTAGATAATTTTCCTTGATAAATAAAATATTGAGATGGATTTTTTTGGAAATGTATTGCATTAAAAATAAAGAAACAGATATAACCCTTTGCTACTGTTAAAGTTAGGAGTCGTCATTGAAAACTGCTTCTCTTATGTATAAGACGATTCATTCAATTGGCGATGGTTCATTGATTCTTCTAAAGAAGTATTGCTAGACAATGGACATGAATGCGAATTATTCTGTTAACCTGAGGGAAACGTTTCAAAATTTCGCCTTTGTTCTTGAGAAAATACAGTAAAATGACCCCAAAGGGTTAAAAAACAAGAATATTGACAATATTGTTGGACCAGAAATCAGGTTACACAAAATACCCCTCTTTCCTTTGCATATGGGATAGCCATAACAAAGGATCTCAATTTAATGAAACACAATGGTTTCTTCTAGACACCGTCAAGCAGGCCCTGATTTCCCATTAGGCCCGGTAGGCCCCCGGCCCCCGAATGTTGGGGGCTCCTCGAAAATTTCTATTTTAAAAGAAAAAAAAAGGAAAAATTCCCAATTCAAATTTTTTTATTTTACCTTTTTTAATAGTAATTTTTTTATATATCCTTTCCAATTTAGTTCATTGGTTCATCATATGTATAGTTATATGTATAGTTCATCATACTATGTATATTATAGTGTATGTAAGGGATTAATAAGTTTTTCTGGTTGCATTGTATTGGTGTTTTAATGATGAAGTTAATATGTTGTATTGCTTTTTGTTATTTGATAATGTTCTAGGCTTCTATGCGTCAAATAGTCAATTCTTGGTAAAATGGTACTTTCACAATGATTCATGATTATTTTTTTCTATGCCAATTTTGGAAATTTTACGCCCACATCAGTGTCAAGGGGCCCCCATCCTGAGTTGTGCCTATAGTCAAGAATGTTCTATATCGGGCCCTGCCGTCAAGACTAGTGAAATAAACTTTTATCTGTACAGTTTGGTTCCTCGTAAAAAGATCCTTTTACCACCCTATTATATAAAATTAGTGCTCATAAAAGAATTCTTTAAATCTCTCTCTCAAGGTGGCACTTCAAATACCAGTTCTCACTGTTTCCAGGTTTATATGAAGCCTAACTGAAAGAAGGAATCATTATTAGTCCTGGCATCTGAAAACTTTCGTTTGGTAGCGCATCCTTTGTTTAGACAATTAATGAAAGCTTGGCTATCCTATAGGAAGGTCGTTAAAAACTTTATAGGTAACCACAAGGATACAAACTACAAACACATTTTGGAACTCATATGCTGAAAGTATATCAAGCTGAACATTGCTAAATGAGGTTAAAACTACATTTCTTGCACTCCCATGTGGTCTATTTGCCTGAATATTTGGAAGCCTTTATTGAGCAACAAGGGGGAAAATTTTATCAGGATATTAGAGGTATGGAACGGAGATATCAAGGATATTGCATTGTAAATATGATAGAATAGTACTGTCGGATGCTCTTTCGAGACACAACGGAAACTGCTCAAAAGCGAAATAGCGTCCGCAGGAGATTTCAAGATAAGTAAAAGCTATTTCATTAGCCTAATCAAGAGTAACTGTTGCACATTTCCTTTTATTGAATAGGTTAGTATACTTTTCAAATTAAATTTCATGAAACAAATACAGAAATTTACATTGAATGTTTTACTTTTTGTTTACTTTTTTTTGTCTACCGTAACAACAATCACTAATCCATTTAGTACTTATTTGCTTGAAATCTGTGCGTAGCAAAATGAATTACATTTTCAACTTCCGCACACCAAAAAAGAACACCATTCACTTAAAACACCCACGTCAGTTTTTTAAAACCATCTTTTTTGCAGACCTGTATTATTATATAGTACAACGCATTAAAACTTTATTGCTCCAAAGTTGTAATTTTATTCTTTCATTGAGTTTTTAAATTTAAATGCGTTATCATTTTCTCGGGGATTTCGAACGGTTAATGTTTTACATAAAAATGTTCGTTTAGATCAGCTTAATTTAAATATTTAACCGTAGCAGTTACTGTCACTTCGGGGAAAGAGAGAAATTCTGACATCTTAAGTAAATCTAGAATATTTTGGCTTCCGCATTTTTACATCATGATGTTTAAACACTTATTAAACATGAACTTAAACAATTTTCGATTGATATTGGCAAGAAAAGTTTGTGAAGAAATATTTTTGTTTCAATGAAACATTGAGAGAACTGTGTGAACATATATAACCTTAAAAAATGTAGGAAGTAGACTTAAAAAATACTTATAAAGACCTTAATATATAGAAACTCTGTTGAAGAGTAAATTTCTTATTAAGCATATAATGTCTTCTCCCTCATATGCAATTTAAATATACTAAAATAATGAGTTTATTTGTCTTATTCGACACAGAATTAAGGGTATACAATAGCACTTTCTTTATTAATATCTGTTACCGTGAAATGAGTAAAAACAGAAAAAGGTAAGTTTCGTTAAAACCACTCCTGGAGTTACCATTTTCAGCTATTCCAAAAGATGTTGTTTCAACTACAATTAGGGGATTGTTTTTGTCAAATAAGTCCGACTGATTACCTGATGAAAAAAAGTCATCTAGTTATTCATCATCGTTAGGTAAATCATTTAAAATTTTATTGCTGCCATTGATAAGCTGAAAGAAAAATTATTTCTTTCAGGTAAAACCATTTATTTTTATAAAAATGAAATGGGTTCGGAATGAAGCGAAGGAAAGAAAAGAGAAGGGAAGTATCGTAGTATCCATAAACAGATGGCACCTATATGTTGGTCAAAATAAAATTCAAAGACATGCTGAGAAAATGCAGGAAATTGGAATAAAAAAATAAACGATTCCATATCGAATCTGCTGTCATTTTGAATTCCATTTCTTCTCATCCTCATCATTAAGTTTAGACGCAAGATGGGTTCATTTAAAATTTTATTGCTGCCATTGATAATCTGAAAGAAAAATTATTCCTTTCAGGTAAAAGTATTTATTTTTATAAAAATGAAACGGGTTCGGAATGAAGCGAAGGAAAGAAAATAAGAGGAAAGTATCGGAATATTTTCGAAAGATGGCAAGTCAACGAAAATTTTAATCTGATGCACTCTTTTTTTATACACAGAAGGTTACTTCTTAAAATAACGAGAGACAATTAATTTTGATTCTTTGATGATTAGTAACACGGATCGATTCAGCATCAAATTATGGAAAAACAAAAACCTTCCTTTTGATGCTATATCGAAATCAACTTGAATTCTTCATAACCTAGGAACAATGGGTAACCTAAGAAATTATAAGTGGTTTAGTAATTCGAATGATCAAAATTTAAACAAAAGGAACAATAATTCAAGGAATATATTGAAAAAATAGCAATTCTATGTGCAGAAATTCCCCTATTCAAGATATCAATAAGTGCAGAAGAACAATTCGGTATTCCATAGAAAAAATAGTAATTCTAGTTACAGAAATTCCTCAGTTAACGATCTTAATAAGTTCAGAAGAACAATTCGGTATTCCGTAGAAAAAATAATAATTCTAGTTGCAGAAATTCCCCTATTCACGATCTTAATAAGTTCAGAAGAACAATTTTGTATTCCCTAGAAAAAATAATAATTCTAGTTGCAGAAATTCCTCAATTAACGATCTAATAATTCCAGTAGAACAATTCGGTATTCCATAAAAAATCTCGAACTGCAGTGTTTATTATTATTATTATTATTAAATATTGCAGTGTTAGTTTGCAAGTAAATGAAATCTCAATTTTTTAAATAAAGGTTTATTTAGACATCAATAGAAAATGAAAGAAATTAAAGGTAAACTAACAGTCAGTAATTAAAAAACACGATAGTTTCGCAATGCGGGGGCTAATGATATCCCTTTGCCATATTTTTTCCCATGCGTTGCGCATCTCAGATTTTTTTTCCAGTTAATGTTTGCTAATGTTTGTTATCTATAGCAGCTAGATTTTTGTAGCGATACTTTCATTTGATTGAATACTTAACCCTAAGACTAATTGCATGTTAAAATGACTTGAAAACTTGGCATCTTTTAATACTCCTGTTAATATATATAAGTCTGTACTAACAGATTAAGTTTGTTAAGAATTTTAGAGAGAATTTATGGAAAACCATCCTAAAAGGAGATTTATATTCAAATTCTGTTGAATACGTTTCTAAAGGGAAATTGGTTGCATAAAACTTCTTTAAATCCTCTTCCTGTGAGTTTTTACATAATGTGCCTGTTCCTCTTGTGAAGTGCGGCTGAAAAGTTTTATTCGGAGTTTGGGAGACAATATAATTACACAAACACCCTCAACTTGAATTTTAAATCTCGTGGGAAATTTTATTTTTTGTTATTTTTACGTAAGAAAATTTTATTTTTAAAATTAAATGCAAGATTCGTATCAATGTGTTGAAACTAAACACAAACTTTAGCTTAAAAATTATCACACAGGATTAGATATTAAGCTTCAAATCATTTCATGAATGTTTTGTTAAAACATTATACGAGGTTATTTTATCTTTATTTCCTCTTGTAGGAGGTAACAAGCACAGAAACTAATAATTTGGTACAACTTTTGTTATCTGCGTCCTGGAACTGGAAACTAGCCTGTGGCTTCTCCATTGCACATATCCATTTTCTCAGTTTGACCGTACATGTCTTGTCGCCCTTTTCTCCTCTTGACGGGAAAATTTTTCACTGAGGGAATTTCATTAGGAAACTGGGAAGTCTTTTAACGGTTTATACAGATATATAATTCTGTTAACCGTATAATGCGTGACTTTTCATTTTTATTAACGGATATACTTTTTAATCATGAAACAATGAGAAAAAATATAAAAAACTGAAATAAATTTCATTTACATTAAAAAACACATACCCAAAATATTTTTTAACAAGCGTTTGGTTATGTTTCTGAAGATCGGGAAGGAAATTTTCTCTATATACATAAAGCAAGGTTAGGCTGTGTAGGGTTAAAATATTGATTATATATTTATAAATCTACTATATATATAAAAATGAATGTTTGTTTGTTCATATTTTATGTCCTGCCGTACCTTTCATCCGATTGCTATGAAACTTGGTCAACTTATTGCTTGAACTTGGGCGAAGGATATAGACTATTTTCATCCCGCTAAGACGTTCCATTCCCGAATTATGTTAGAACATGTTTGCGCGGTATCAACGGATATTTTTGTTGAAAGCCATTGTAACATTTCATTGTTGCCAATTAAATTATAACATTTCCGTAAAAATAAATAGATATGAATTAAAAACGGGATTTATTCATTCATTGGCGCATGCAAGAATGAATTTGGTATATTTATTTTCATATACGTGGCAACGCCGGAATATTTTTTTTAAAAATGAAAATATGAGGATGGAAAGTCATTCATTTTCAATGAATGTGTTATCTATCCATTTCATGAATTGAAACTATCCCAAGCTACCTTTTCAAACTCAAATATACTGAAGGACGCGTTCACTTAGCTATAAACACGTGCATTTAGCCTTGACGCGATGATTAATATAACTGAAGTGACATTGAAACATAGCAGATGATTTAGTTTTGAGAAAGAATTGCAATCATGAAATACGTGTATATTGTAATTAAGAAAGTCTGAAAAAGGCATTGAAACGTAGCAGACGATTTAGTTTTGAGAAAGAATTCTGAGCATGAAATATGTGTTTACACTTTTTCTATAATAATTATCAGATTTGCTGTGTTTTAATATTGAATGTGATCTCAATCCATTCAAACATTATTGATTCTTTTTCTATAATAATAAATCCGTTCAAACGTTATTGAAAAGCTGTAAATTAATGCTTTAAAATGCCCAAAAAGAGGAGAGCATATTTTAATCCTGCATAAGTAAGGGCAAAATGTCAAAGATTGTTGAGAAATGAGCAATGTGATGGAAAAAAACAGAAGAGCGCGAAGCCAACAGAATTCGAAATGCAGTTAGACGAACACAAGAATCTGAAGAAAAAACATTCCCAAGCACGCGAAGCCAACAGAATTCAAAATGCAGTTAGACGCGCACAAGAATCTGAAGAAAAAACATCCCCAAGAGCTCGAAGGCAACAGAATTCGAATTGTAGTGATCCAAAGCAGTGAGACTGTTGAAGAAACTTTTAACGCGTTGAACATACGATGGTCTTCAAATTTCAACATCAAAAGGAGAGGAAAGCGATGAACAACGACAGCACCGACAACAAACTAATGCTATTTGCTACCGCAAAAGAATTTTAGCGAAAACTTTAGAACATCATAACATGAGGCTAATCATTGAAAAAAATGATAACAGATACTGAATCCCGAGCGAAGCCAGGTAATACATCTAGTAAACCATAAAAAAAAACTCAGTTCCAGATTTTGACCAACGTGTTATTGGTAAAATTTATTATAGTTGTCTTCCTCTATTAAACGCCTATATTATCCAAGGCATTTAAATGAAAATTGCGGAGCATTTCAAAAATGCAGGGGCACAAAACTGTAAGATTAATAACAATAAAACCTATTGTTACTACCTAGAGACAAAAATTCATATTTTGTATGATAATAGTGGAGAACTGTAGCATTTTCTCAATCACAAAGGCATAAATGTCTTAGATAAAGGATTTTTTTTACCCTTTATGTTTTTATATAAAACTATTCTGAAAGAGGAAATTTGATAAAACCTGTTTTATTCTAGAGAAATTGATTCAAAGGGATTCTTTTTGTGATGGTTAACTATATAATTTGTAAACAAAATCACATCATAAAACTTCTCATAAAGTTTATTAAAAAATTGAAATTTTAAAATTTTTTTAAAAGTGGGGTAATTTAAAATCGTTATAACACGAAATATTATTGGTCGAATTCCAAATTTTTTTCAATTGATTAAACAAAAATATATAAATTTTAATTTTGATTCAGCATTTTTTTTAAATATTAATTTAAAAATCAATTAAAACTATTTAGAGTAATTTTTTTTTAAATGATGCAACTTATTTTTAAAAAATCATATTTTCAAAACGAAATACTTTTTCAAATTTTCTGCATTAAAATTCAAGTAAAATATTTGAAAAAGACATTTTAAAAGCGTGATTCATTCACAGCGTGATTCTCACTAAAAAATGAATCACTGACAAGATCTATTTTACCATCATGTTTTGTTTTGCTATTATTAAAGTGTGTATAATGTATTTCATTGCTTACTAAAATTTAAAATATTTTTTTGTATTATTGGTAACTGAATTAGTTGCATTCCATTCTTTTGGTTCTATTTTTAATATGTAGTGGCTTGGCTGGTAGCACACTAAATCACTAATTTTTGTTATTTATATTTGTGTTAAATAATTTTATTTGATAACGTGCATCAATTTTGATTATCGTTTACTTGCAGAATGGAAACGATTTTTAATAAAAGACGATTGTATTCTTTTTTGCTGTTCTAACAAGTCTTTAAGGATTGTCAAGCAGAATATGTGCGATTTTTATATTGGGTTTTCTTTTTATTCATGTGTGTAACATTTCACATGCTTTTTCTCTTATGTTATTTATACTGTGTTTAGCTTTAAATTGATTTTGGTTAACAATTATTCCACAATTTGACATTTTTACTTTACAGCATTTAGTGGTACAGTTTGTAAAATGTTTTTCTGCATTACTGCCGAAAGAAATTGTTTTAAAGTTTTTCATGAATCTTAATGTAAATTGATAATTAACTGCTATTAACTACACTGGTGTAAGAAATTAAGAGAATTTGCAGACTTGGTCGATTATCTCTAGAACTATTGTACAGATTTTAATGAAATTTGATATGTACATACATTGATACAATACAAAACAAATAACCATTCAATAATTGTAATACACACGCATGATCGTGCGTAACACTCGTTGGAGTCGGAAGGTATGAAACAGCGGTTGGAGAATAAAAAAAAGGTTTAATAGATGGGTTAATAGGGGTATGGTCCCCTCTTGCGGATATACAGGTCTCGCAGCGTGATTTCATACTTGAAATAAGGCAGTTTATCATTTCCTGTGGCAATTGGCCCCACTCGTTCAGCAACTCTGTTTTCATTCCCTGGATGGTTCTCGGAAGGGGGTTGCGAGTTGCAATTGCCCTCCCCAGAGCATCCCAGACATACTCTATAGGGTTAAGGTCTGGAGATCTGGCTGGCCAATCCATCCGGCGAATATCCTCACTCTCTAGAAATTCGTCTACCAGAAGAGCTCTATGTGGCCTCGCGTTATCGTCCATTAAAATGAACTCAGGGCCAACTGCACCCCTGAAAAGGCGAACATAGGGCTCCAATACCTGATCCCTATACCTCACACCAGTCACAGTGCCTCTTTCAAAGACATGGAGAAGTGTGCGGCCATCCAACATGATGCCTGCCCAGACCATTAAACCTTTTCCATAATGGTCGATTTCGCGGACATTGTAGGGTAGTAGCGGGTCCCTTTTTCTCTTCATATGAAGGTATGGCCTGAATCAGTGTTTAGGCTGAACCGGGACTCATCAGTGAAGAGAACGGTCACCCATTGATCCATACTCCAATCTCTATGCTCTCTGCACCATGATAAACGGATTCTCCTGTTCGTTAAAGTGAGCAGGACGCAAACAGCAGGTTTTTTTTTAAACAACCCTCTCTCATGAAGTCTTTTGGAAACAGTCACCCTTGATACACGGGTTCCTGTGGCTGCATACAAGTCACGAGAGAGCTGAGAAGCTGTAGCACTCCTATTACGCCTCGCTATAATCGACAAATGGGGATCTTCTCTGGCTGTCGTGGCTCTTGGACGAGCTTTCCCAGGCTTTCTCTCGATGGATCCGGTATCCTGGAACTATTTCCATAAGTTACACACGACGCTGGGCGTTAAATTGAACTCTCTACAAATTTGGACTTGAGATTGGCCTGCTTCTAGCCTCCCCACAATTCGCCACCTCATTCCATCATCTAAACGTTGGTGGTTACTCATTTTTACTGTTACAATTTGAAATTAACCTATTGCTTCAAAATAACACCAAGAAATTCGCCGAGGTGTGCTAGCGAACGAAATGCGTCTTAACTTACGCTTGCTTATAAAGCCTGTTTCT
The DNA here is from genome assembly GCA_907164885.2 of Dolomedes plantarius. NCBI lineage: Eukaryota > Metazoa > Arthropoda > Arachnida > Araneae > Dolomedidae > Dolomedes > Dolomedes plantarius. Next base: position 154,237,222 of record OU015498.1, on the reverse strand, counting down.
CTACTGGCTCCGTCTAAACGCACGTGTACGCTTAGGTATTTGACGAACAAGATTTGCATTTTTGTCTAGAAGCAGTGGTTTTACATTCAGTTCAGTTCTTTTCATAAAATTCGATAAAATATGCACATTCTCTTATTTTATTTCACCAGTGTATTAGTAATACACTTTTAAAATTCAATAATTAACTTTTTAATTCAATTTTAGTTTAAAATTCAATAATTAACTTAGTATTATCTTTATAAAGTTTATTAGTTTACCGAAATAAAGTTTTTTGTTTAAATGTTTTTGTGCGGGTTTGTCATTATTTATCATGTTTATGACCTCAACATCCAATAAAAAGGATGTGCTCCCCTGAAATATTAAAAAATTTAAATTCATTAGTTTCTTGAAAAAAAAGCTTTTCAATGCCCATTTGTTTTAATAAACTATAATTATAAAACATATTTAAACTTTATTTTGTTCGAGTCTCAAGAAGTTAATGCTGTTTCGTTGTTAGAATTCAATTCCAGATTGGCACATGAAAATTTATCTTTTTTAATGCAGGTATACTTATATCATACCAGGTGGTGGTAGATGGGTATTATGGAATACCTAGTATTCCATAATACCCGTCACGCCATCATGGAAAATAAACCTTTAAACTGATGGACAAAACATTGTCACCTAAACCGCAGTATAACAAACTACAATTCTTTTAGTGTACATTATGCTTAACATCAATGTTCAAGTCACATGTGTATTAGTAGGTTAAAATGTTTGAAAACTTAACTGCAAAAACTTTTGAAAATCACAAAACACACTTTGTTCTGTAGCGAGTAGTACGACAACAACAAACGGTCAACTCTCAGTGCACTGCATCATGGGAGTCTTTCTTGAGTAGTTAATGGTATATCCACATGATACCAGCATCAAACAGAGCCGAAACCTCAGTATTCCATATTGCCCGACTATTCCATAATACCTTCCTCTCCTCTAATTCTAGTTTAGATACGAAAATAAAAGTGGAATCAAATAGAAAGTTTACTAAATTTCTTGAAGGGATGATAGATGTAAATTTGGTCAAAAAAATGTGAAATTAGGGGAAAATTTACCTAATCTTCTGAACATATGAAAGAGGAATAAATAAGATTTCGAAAGAACTTTTAATAAATTTCTGAAACATAAGCGATACAATTATGTTTAAAATACAAAAAAAAAACAGAATTTTGGAACGTTTAGTAATTTGGTACTTCTTTCTTCTTTCACAAAAAGGGCGAAAGGTATTTTTGTAACATTTCAAGTAAGAAATATTTATAGAGCGTGCAACAAGTAAATATTTTGATAACATTATACAACAGGAAGATTAGTATTACATTTATGTTTTAACAATTGTTTGGCGTTAAGTAAGAAATAAATAAATATAATTTTTACTTGCTGTGAAGAATGTAAATATGAAAGAAAAAATTTCTTATTGCCTTTTTTTGGTTTGGTGTCTTATTTAATGTGTAACTACTGGGCAACATACCAAGATGTTTCTTTCGCTTCCCTTTAATTTTATAGCACGAACTGGACATGTCAAAATCCCAAAAGCAGGAATATTAATTCAAACATTTAAAGCAAGTTTTAAAAACCTACTAAAAGATTTAGATTTAATATTTATATATTTATTTTTTATAGTGATTTAAGCTTCCGCTTAAAAACATAAAATATTGCCCTTTAAATAAAATCAGTTTTTTTCGTTTTTTTATACGACTTTCCCTAACAAGATAAAGAAATTTAAATTTCAAATTGCATATTCAGTACGCTACCAGAAAATTAGTAATATTTGACTATTTAAATGCTAAAATCACAAAATAAAGTTATGTAATTATGCTTTTTAAGGTTTAGGTAACAATAAATAAGAATCTCGATTTGCTTACGCTCATTAATCATCTATATATAATGTTGACATCAATATATTTATGTCCTGCACAAAGACAAATTCATCCATTCTATTTCAACAAAATATACCTTTGACATTTTCGAAAATCTCTTTATAAATTTCACACGTAGGTGGGATCTGAAGCTAAAACTTCAATATTTGTTTTGATTTGCATACATTTCTTTATTTTTCATCTTTTTTTTTTTTTTTAGTCCCGTGTTTAAAATCATTGAAGCATGCCGTTTGCATTTTCCTACACATTTTTTCTGTTCTAAGCTAAGTAAAAGGCGAGAGTATGTTAAAGTACTTTAATAGATGGTAAATCAACGAAAGGTGTTATCAAAATCACTCTTTAATTCACACAGAATCGTAACTTTACCAGATATGTAATGTTTAATAAATTTGATTTTTGAATTATGAACTACACGAACAGGAATAAAATTATCTCAAAATTCCGGTACTATAATATTAAAATTAGAATGGATGTCTTCATCCGGGATTAATCTAACAGGTAATAAATTGTCAATTGTGTTTTTAATTCTGTTTTTGCTGTTTCTAATGTCCCCTGGCCGGATGTCCTGTACATACCAGGTCCATACAGGCTTTGGGAGCTGAGGAGTGCGGCTCCGGTTTATAATATTAAAATTAGAATGGATTTCTTCATCCGGGATTAATCTAACAGGTAATGAATTGTCAATTGTGTTTTTAATGCTGTAATTGTTGTTTTTAATGTCCCCTGGCCGGATGTCCCATACATACCAGGTCCATACAGGCTTTGCGAGCTAAGGAGTGCGGATCCGGTTTATAATATTAAAATTAGAATGGATTTCTTCATCCGGAATTAATTTAACAGGTAATGAATTGTCAATTGTGTTTTTAATGTTGTTTTTGTTGTTTCTAATGTCCACTGGTCGGATGTCCCATACATACCAGGTCCATACAGGCTTGGCGAGCTGAGGAGTGCGGCGCCGGTTTATAACGGTACCACAAGATGTCGGAGTCCGTCTTAGCTAGGTGTCACCTCGATTTTGACCGATACTCACCCACGGGTGACACCCGGGGGAATCGTACACTCCCTCACCCTCTCTGACCTCATAGAGGGACTTTGCAGTTCACGTATTTAACGTGCCAATATCCGGACTAGTCATGGAGGTAATCATCAGTGGAGTTAGTTGGGATTCGAACCGAGCACCCTCAGCTCCGAAAGCCGACGAGCTACCACTAGGCTACCTCAGGTGTTTTTAATTTTTAATAAGTCAGATAGAAGAGATTGTGTCTATCGAGTTCAAGACCCTGTAAACGGAAAAATAATAGTTTAATTTTGCAATTATCCCATATTTGAGTAAAACTGATATTTTAAATATTTAATCTATTTAAAATTTTTAAAAATAACTATATATTCATACACTTCTACAAAATTTGGCCAGTTTCTAAAAATGTCTCTCAATATGTTCACCGTAAATAAAATATTACTTGTTAGATATTGTATTTCAATAAAATGAAATAAGCAGTGAAAATATTGGGTTTCTATTTTTTTATTGAAAACGAAAGTAAAAATTTTTAAATCCTTGGAAGAAAATTTTTTATAAAATTACGCTTTGAACAAAAGGAAACGGTAAAAAAAATCTACTGAAAAAAAAAGAATTAATTTAACACGTATTGTTTTCCTAATAATTCATGGCATCGTAATAAAAAAATAATAAAACTATTAAAAGCTGAAGTATTCTTGATCGATTTGTCTGGAAGTTTGAGTCCAAAAAGAAAAAAGAAATCATCGGGTTTTTTTAATGCCATACATAAATTTCTTGTTAAGATATAAAAATGAACTTCTCTCATGATCGTGATCCTTAAATATGAATTTTTAGAAACATAGAAAAAAAGATTGGAGAAGAATTTTAATATACTACTTTTTCGTACTTGTTAATGTATGACATACTGCTATAAATATTTTGCCCTCACAATGGAGATATAGTAATTTCACTATGTAAAAGAAGTATAGAAAAAAAATTCCACTTCAAAATCACTTCTATGTTTCACCACACCTTCTTTAATGCTCTTATTGAAGGATCTTCATCGTGAAATATGTGTTAGCAATAGTTTACCAAAGTTGGGAGCTTTTAATGTAAAATATAAAGTCCGACAAGAGACATATACAATAATTGGAGTTTTTAGTTGTCGATCATGTTTTGCTAGTATATTTATACTGGTATTTTACGAGTAAAATATGTGCTCTGGCATTTTTTAAAAAGATTTTGTAATATTTACAATGGGCAGCATAAACTATACATAACCAATAATGTGTTTTGAAAGACACTTTAAAAAATAATCATTGTAAAATATTAAGTTTTCACAATAATGTACTACAATGACTATAAATAGCAAAGTAGTTTAGAAAATGGAATACGAATTCGTTAAAATACATGTGTTGAGAAGTGTTTTGCAGGTTGTTTAAAATTTTGATTCTGTAGCGATAAACATCAATAATTTATAATTCATTAATTTCACGTAATGGCATCACTGCAGGATTTTTATACCCTAACAACAAATACTGTCTAAGGCAGTGCATTGTTTAGCTTTGCAAACATTCGATCTGAACATAAGTTTATGAGGGAAATTTCTTCTCAGTATTTCCATACTTACAAGTTAAAAAATGCATAATTTTTGGATTCTGGCTAGGAAGGTAGTAGATGTTTAAATAAACAGTTCGTAAAACTGTTATTTTTTTACTTTTTGTTCGTGTTATTAAATTATTGATTTCCAAAGCTACAGCTTTAAATGTACAAGTAACTATATCTTATATATATATTTCTTCTGTCCGTGTGTATGTAACTGAACTCCTCCTAAACGACTGGACTGATTTTTCTGAAATTTTGTGTGTGCGATTAAGTTGATTCGAGAATGGTTTAGATTCACAATTTGATCCGATAGAAAATGTTTTTATATTTTTAATTAATTAATAAAAATCCAACAATTTATAAGGGGGTGCGTCCGGTAAATTGAAACTGTTACAGTTTGTGGAATCACCCCTCTGGATAATGGCGTCCACGTTAGGTTTAGTTAGTAAACAGCGAGCGAAAAGATAAAAATAAAGAAAATCAAAAAGTTTCAAGTCAGATATATTAAACCAGAATAATAAATGAAAATAATAATCTTTGAAATCAGATTTTATACTCTAAAATAGATCAGATCCAACGGCATATTGATATTCTCGACACGCGATGGAAAATTCGAATCAACCACGCTAAGTCACACGAGATCTTTTTTAATCGCTACTGCAGTCCCCCTCGCCTATATCTTTGTGCCTATTGAAGAGCTAAAGACTAAGATTCTATCTTGCTAACTTATTTCTGAGTAAAAACTCCTCTGACATTTATAATCACCAGCCCACAACAACTTTCCAATAGCGAATATGTTTCACTTTACTCAGTCGAACGTCGTCTAATCGTGGCGTATTCGGAAGGACGCCCATTAGAAAAGTACCGTGCTTTCGACCCGTGTTCGAATCCAGAGTTGTGTACCTTTTGCTAGACCTGTTATTTGAGCTTTTTTTTTTAAGGATTTTTTATTTCAGCTTTTATTTTATTATTTTTTAATTATTATTTCATTTTATTTTATTATTTTTTTATTTTAATTTATTATTTTTTAATTTTAATTTTAATTTTATTTTATGATTTTTTAAAATTATTATTTTTATTTATTTTTATTTTTTTCAGCTTTTTTTATGATGAAATACCGAATATACCTGAAATCTGAGGAGTTTATTATGCATTTATACATTTTTAATTGGGTTTTCATATTATTAATATGTATAACATTTCGTATGCTTTTTTTTCTATGTTATTTATACTGCGTTTAGTTTTTTAATGGATTTTTATAGGTTTATTATAAGTTTATATATTTTATGTTTTACTATTCAGAATTTTTTGCTCCAATGATAAAGGGTAAATCTTTTCTATGTTACTTATACTGTGTTTAGTTTTTAAATTGATTTTCGTTAACAAATATTCTTAAAATTCCGGGCATCGCCGGGTACTTCAGCTAGAATTACAACATTTGAACAGGACAACGTCTGTCGGGTCCTCTAGTTATATATATATATATATATATATATATATATATATATATATATATATATATATATATATATATATATACAGGGCTAGATTTGAGGCGAAACGTGCCGGAGGGTACCTCTCTTTATCAGTAATTTGGAATACCTCCCCACACACCCCGGAAGGTTACCGTTCCGGCACCTCTATTTCTAGAAATCTAGCAATGTATATATATACAAAGAAGTGCCACTGAATTAGGGATAGCAAAGCCTATGCAAATTGTGTAGCGCTGCGCATCATGTATGCGCAAGTGAGGGCGCTGTGGTAACTGCATATATAGCACGTACTGTGGTTGTTCTGAATTGGTTGTTGGAATTATCAGTATGGGTAAACTGCCTGATTTAGACACCTTCAATCGCGGACAAATCGTAGGTGCGCGACGCATGGGCCATTCAATTTCCGAAATCGTCAGACACCTAGGACTTTCAAGGTCGACAGTGTCAAGAGTATACCAAGAATACATGGATGGTGGAAAAAAACTAGCGATCGGGCAAACTACAAAGGACAATTAGCCTTGACAGTGCGTGGTGAGAGACGGCTCAGGCGTATTGTACGTGGCCAGCGAAGCCAAACATTAGCTCAAGATACCACCCAGTTTAATGACGGTGCCAGTCGTACAGTCAGTAGACGGACTGTGCAACGCTCGCTTCACCGTATGGGTTTCGGGAGCCGTCGACCTACGAGAGTAAATTTGCTCTATACTCGCCATCGGGCTGCACGTCTTGCCTGGGAAAGAGAACACAGAGACTGGAGTGTAGAGGACAGGAAACTAGTAGCATGGAGTGATGATTCTCGATTCCGACTACTTTACGCCGACGGGAGGCTGAGAATGTGGCGTCAGGCTCATGAAGCCATGGATCCTGCATGCCTGGCTGGAACTGTACAACGGCATGGTGGCTCAATCATGGTCTGGGGTGTTTTTTCGTGGCACAGTTTGGGATCTTTGGTGCGTGTACCAACCTCCCTCAATGCAATTCGGTACGTAGAGTTGCTAGGTAATCACCTCCATCCGTTTATGCTGTTCTGTTATCCGCACGGTAATGGAGTTTTCCAGCAAGACAACTGTACCTCTCACAAGTCCCGGTTGGCTACTGGCTGGTTGGATGAGCATTCCTCTGACTTCTCTGAATCTATGCCTCGTCGTGTGGCAGCGGAGGCCAGAGGAGGCCCAACTCGTTACTAGATAGGTATCCCTAATTCAGTGGCACTTCAGTGTATATATATATATATATATATATATATATATATGTATATATTAAAATGAAAAGATCGTTTTTACAATGCAGTAAAAATATAATTGGGGAATAGTAGTTTACTAATTTGTGATTATAGTAATAACTGTAAAAAAATCCCGACAGTTGAACAATGGGATTGAAGATCTGCAAAGACAGCTGATGTACCACCTTTAAAAGTTAAGGTTTGAGGCACGGGTCGGCAAATTGCGGCCCGCTACAGATTTTTCTCGAATCGCCAAGACAGCCAGAAAAGTGCCAAAGACAGCCCAAAACTCCAAGACAGCCATAAAAACTGCCAAGATTTAATTTAATTTACATTTATTAATTTTTATGATACAATTTTTACCTTTTCTGAAATGCAAAGTTAACTAATAAATGCAATAATTTAAAAAGGGACAGCCCTCCGCTAACCTCCCTTCCACAAAGCGGCCCCCGAGCAAAAACAATTGCCCAGCCCTGGTTTAAGGTAGTCATAGATTTTTTTCTCTCTCTGGAAGGTTTTGCGCATTTGAATGTGGATAGTTGACTGCATAATCCTCCGACAATTTTTTTTCTCTCTTTCTGTTGCCACTTCCTATACTTTTCTGTAAGATAATGTGTTTCGGTGAGTGACGCCAGATGCTCGTGGGAGTGAAACAAGCTGTTTCAAAAACCAGTTTGTTTTTCACCGAGTGTGCACACCGAAAAGACACCAAACAAAGCTGCGGTATTTCTCCTCCGTCCATGTTGCATTCGAACAAATATCATTCCCGTTCTTTCTCTTAACACTTTATATGGGTGGTAACATTTCTTATATGGGTGGTAACATTTCTTAAAAAGCTGTTAAAAGTAAAATTTAATGGTTTGGTCTATAATGCAGCTATAAATGGGAAAGTGAAATGTCCATTTTCTCATCTACAACGTAATAGTAATTTTTTATATAGAAAATTACGTTTCCATTTGGCAAGTCGGCAGATGGCTATGAAAAAATTATCCCTTGGTGCATGGGGTTTAAATATAGCATTTGACAACTTTACTATGAATGAAAAAAAAATGTGTCACATAAAATATGACACAGACGTATAAAACTTTTCTTACAATTTTACCTTCTTTTGTTTCTTTTCTTTTCCTCCTGTCGTAAATTTGAGCTAAGTGGATCTACACCGAATTACCGTTCTTAAATTCTCTGCCCCATAATGCCGTTCTTTTAAAGCACTTTCATTATCTTTAGGGCGTGTAAACAACTTTATGTCATTCCCATGACGACAGTTTGAACTACAACAAACAGGATTATACTCGCGTCTTACACGTAGAGGCCTCTTTTAGACAATATCTCTCTCTAAGTTCTTAACAAAATAAATTATTTATGAAAATCTATTTGCCTGACGTGAACAAAAATTCTATTTTAATTACTTTTGAAAGGGGGAATTTTTGTTACTCTCCAATAAGGCGTTTTAGAAGAGCAATAAAATTTTATTTTACGTTAGAATTATGTGTCGTAACTAAAATTTATGGAAAAGAAAATATCATATATTTAGCTGATTGAACTCAAGATTGTTTTGTCCTTCGAAGTCTGTGGACTGTTAACGGATTTGACAAAAAAAACCTGATAATTTTTGTCAGATTACGATGATTTATTTTGCATGGTTTTATAAACCAATATCCAAATTTTGTATGTGTATGTTATACTTTCACTCAGTTATACATTCAAGACTCTGAGATAGTGTTTCTACATTGTGTAAAATGTGTTATCAAAATACAAGGTTTCCAATGTCCAAAAAGTCATTATTGGTCGTTAATGATGCATCTGATAAAAAAAAATCACCGAAAGCAGGCTTTTTACAGTGATTCAAAACACTTAATTAAAAATCCATTATAACGTGATCTGTAAATGTATCTTTTTCTTTTTCATGTTTTAGGTGAAAAGGAAAAAGACAGTAAATTCAGAAGGGTAACTAAGAAAAACATTGATCAATTTTAAAATTAAAAGAATTTAAATAAAAAGAGAGTTTAAAAATTATATTAAAAATTTACATGCACACACAAATATATATATATGTGTATGTATGTACGTATGTGTTTGTGTGCGTGTGTGCTGGCAGCCATAATTTTAGCTCCAGAGGTTCAAAAACACTCACGCACACAGTTTAACTTTGTATGTACGAATATTTGGTGAAGAAATGAGTGACAAATTACTGTGTCATTTTGTTTGTCTTCTTTAACATATACTGTCTGTCAAATAAACATTCATTTGAAAAGTATTGCTTGTGAATTTAGAAATTCTGTAAAGGGATGAACTTATCGAAAATCTATGGCCTAATGTTCGTTCCTTTTTAAATTGACCGAAACCTTCAAACGTGTTTGTCTTGTTAAATAAGCAAAAATATTTTCAAATCCTTTTTGTGCTTTATTGAACTTTCTGTCACGTAATAACATAAGAAAACAGAAACCAGGAAAACTGTTGGTAGAATGCTCCAAAACTGTAGCGGTTTCGAGGAAAACGATTCAAACTGAAAGGTCAGTTGTGCACGGAAAGCAAGCTGTCGCCATGCAATCAATTAGAAAAAAAAAAGAAAAGTTCAGGAACAAATTGTTTCCAACAGAAGTACAGGACCTTTCGAACAGGAAACAATTAAATTCTGGTTATATTATCTCTAATAACTGTCAAGAAATTTGGAGTATGGGGAATGAATTGGGTTTTTACATTTTCTAAATATATGAAATTTAGATCATTTGGCAAAAGGAAATGGTTCACTTCATTAAACACACTTACACAGTTTCCCCAAGTATTTAATTTTGAATTATATGTGGTAAGGTTTAATAATATTTTCAGTAAAATTTTGGCTTTTGTTATTTAAAATGGATGTACATGTGTATATAATCGAGGAAAGAATTTATTTGGCCTCTGGTTGAGGAATAGTTTCACAATATCCTTCTAAAAGTAAATTTTTGTCCGTGAAATTAATTTTTTATTTGATTTAACACTCAATCAACAGTTTCTAAATACTCTTTTTATGATCAGTTGTGGTGTCGTTGCGATACTGTCATCGTGCAAGCTTTCTAATGGAGAGGCTGAAGTCTTACATCCACGTCTTTAACGTATATGTATTTTTTTTCTATGTTTCCTATATATTTTCTATTTTTCTATGTTTCCTATATGCTTCCTATTTCTATGAAACTGATGAAAATGCCACCAAATTTCTGATACCTAAGAGAAATACCACAAACTAAGAAATTTACTTTTAACCTGATAATATCTGCTTTAGTAAAATAATCGAAATTATAAGTACTGGAAAATTTATTGATATTAGAAAAAAAATTCAGGTAGCCTTTCTAACGAAACTACCGCGGGTTATTAACGTAGGATAACTTATCGTTGTTTACCTCTTTTGTATGTATATATGTATGTATGTGTTATGTATATATGTATCCATATATATGTAGGCCCGAATGGATAGGGTACCAGAATCTGTGGGTTCGAGTCCCACAATTGGCATGGATGTTTATAGCCGCTCGGAATCTGCATTAAGCAGTAGGTCCCGATCTAATTAACCCTCGTGTAGCAAAAAATGACCGTAGCGCTCCAAAATCAAACCAATATATATGTACATATATATATATATACACACATACATATATATATATATAGGGTAACTATATGAGAACCCTTTTTATTTTCATATATAACTAGGAAAATAAGTGAAGGATTATAGTACCAACTTGATATCCTTTTAATACATATATTTTACTACATATAACAATGACAGAAAATTGAAAATAACCTTACAATTTTCTTGTGTGAAATTATAAACGCAAGTGTTCTATTTTTGGGGTCTGATAAAATTAGTCCTAATATGAGACCCCCATTCTACAACTCCAAATATGAATTAGAATTACTGAAAAGTTCGTAGAAATAAAACTGTACACAATAATTAGATAACAGTTACCTATATGCCCTAATAGGTGAAAGAGAAAAGTGACATTTTAAACAAATTAGTTGGTTTACACTACACGTTTTCTTTACTTTTTGTTTTTAGATTCAAACTTTTCACATTGTTTACAAATAAAAAGTTCGTCAGCTCCATAATCTTCATGGGCCCACCTGAAACACTTTTTACATTGACACCACTTCTCTCCCCGTTTGTCTTCTGAAAATAAACAACCACAAAAAAAAGACATTCGATCAAAGGCATTCATCTCGTTTTCATCAATGCGATCATCACTGCTGTCATGGAGAGAAAGTTTTTCATCATCTTCAAATGAGCTCAGATCATCATAGCTAAAATTAGGTTTATTCGTTCTATGCGTTTTAACTAGTGTTGCATTTTCATCCATCCTTAATTTTCCCCTTCCTGTAAGGACCCCTTTGCCTTTTCCTTTTCCCTTTGTTTCCTTATCCTTTCTTTTTTATCTTAATCTCCTTTTCCTTGTTTATCCTTTGATTTCTTATCTTTTAGGTCTATTCCTTTTTTTCTTGTAGGAAACAAAGTTTTTTTCGAATATGCTTCAGTTCTTTTATTAATGCTATCAATCAATTTATTTTTATAGGCCGATGATGTGATAATATCGGCTTTACGGGCCCCACTTGGTTTCGAGATGTTTTTCTGAGGTAACGTAGGCAAGGGATTTATTTCTTCAGGAGTCACTAAGAACTGGTTTGAACTTGTTTGATCAGTACCTTCCACATTGTCAATACTGCAACATGGTCGTGGATTTCGACTTGGCATCATTGCATCTGCAGCTTCAGAGGAAACAAGGTTGTGAGAATGAAAAATAAAATGCCTAATATGAGACCTTATCTCATATTAGGCATGATTTGGGGTCTCATATTGAGCACGACCTTGTTGTTGAACACGCCAATGATTTTTTTAGGTTAGGATTGACGTTAGCTCAAAACCAAACAGGTGTGTTTACACTCCACATTTATAGCTACCTATCCAATACTAACAGTTTTAATAAGAGTCTCACCTTAAAGGAGAAAACAGGCAATGAAAATGGTTATGCAAAAAAGTCGACGAGTACACATTCAGGAAAAAACATACTGCACCTTTGTGTGCGCTTGCAAACGCTCGATTAACTCACCGATTACGAATGATGCAATAGACTATTGTTTTACGGTCCAGTCGCCAGGTGGCAGCACTTTATACGTCCTATAAGCTGGGTTCTCATATTAGGGAATGTCTCATATTAGGCATACGTACCCTATGTATGTCAAAATTTTGACGCATTTTGGAACTTTTCTGTTTAACTGTTTACTACTTTCCCAAGCAATACTCGCGACGCAGCACATCTGAAGTTTTGCTTTCTGGGGGACCGTAATAGAGGAACGTAAGCCTACGTTAAATCAGATGTTGGTATTATAAATGCGAAATACGGGTTTTATATACTGGATATATACTGGTAATATACGTGTAAAATTTTTGCTTGTGCATTGTGATAAAAATGCTAGTATTTTGTAACTGTTACAATGTGCAGCTATACAAATATTATTACATAACATTTTATAAATGTGTTTTGAAAGAAACTATAAAAAATCATCATTGTCTGAAAAGTATTTATGTTTCACAAAAATGTCCTTTTAGCAGACAAACATCAGAGAGAGACGAGCAGACAACATCAGCCTAGTACCAGATTGCCGTTTAATAACGTTCTCTTCACAGAAGAGTTGTGATTCAGCCTGGACACTGATTCTCGAGTACCTTCATCTGGAGAGAACCTGGAACCCGATACCTTTCCTCCAACATCCGAGAAAGAGACTGCTAATGGCAGCGCAGGTGTCATGGTCGGCAAACAGTCGCACGACTCTCCATGTCTTTGGCAGAGGGTCCCTGACTGGTGAGAGGCATAGGAATGAGATCTTACAGCCCGATATTCGAGTTTTCAGGTGTGCAGTTGGCCCTCGGCTCATTTTTATGGACAACAACGATTTCCACATTAGGTTCGTCCACAACGATTGTCCACATGATGTTCACCCAGTAGACGATTATTTTGTCTACTGGATATTCACCAGACCTAAATTCTATCGAACATATCTGGGAGTCTCTTGTGAGAGCAATTGCAGCTCGCCATCCCCTCCGAGAAACATTCAGGAGTTGAAATCTGTGTAGTTGCAGCGGTGGGACCGACTGCCACAGGGATTTATCAAACTGCCTCGTTTCTAGTAGGGCATCGCGATGTGCAAGCTGTGTGACAGTGATAAGGGTCCATATTCCCTATTATCACTTTTATCGAGACATTTTATGTTCGATCGTGCAACATGGGTTTTGGACATTCCTGCGCTGATGAGCCTAACTGACGATCATAAATGCGTACCATGACTGTTGTATGGTATAAATTTTTCTCCTATATAACTGTGTATCCATACCAAATTTCATTAAAATCTTCCCATTAGTTTCCAAGAAATTGGACAAAATGTGCAAATTCTCTTAATTATGAACACCAGTATTTTGCTCGCAATATTGGCAATTTTTATTGGCATTCTAATAAAAATCTCGTCTTCAATTACCGAGTGTGTAATGCAATCTATAAGTGCTAAAAAACACAGTCAAACATTAGCTTTGTAGCCATGGGCTTTATTCGTCCGCGGAAGAATTTTTCATTTACAATACCACACTATGGAATGCATTTTAGTTCACCGATAAATTAAATCGTAATAGAAAACACCACACAAAAATCTCATGACTGCAATACTTGTTTTTCTTTCACATACAAAATCTTTTTCAAGCCACGATCTATACTAGCAGTCACAGGAATGTAACAGGCTGTGTATCAACGAATGAACAGGCTGTAGGTGTTAATCAATAACATTGTCTGAAAAGGGTTGAAATAATGCCATCGATTTTCTCTACTCCACTCGATTGATTAATTGATTTCGCAAGGCCGGATTTATCCTTTTCCAAACCAAATTATCTTTTTCCCGCATCGACGTTTACAAAGAACCAAAGGAACTAAAAATTGTATCAGCAACAAAATACCTTAGGCTATCTCTCTCTTAAATTTAGCAAAATAACGGTACCTGTTTATTTCTCTGTGCAAAATCAAATTTAGTTTTTATTCTTAGATGTATATATATATATATATATATATATATATATACACACACACACACACGCACGCACTCACGCACACACACACACATACATACACACACACATACATACATACATACATACATATATATATATATATATGTGTGTCTGTGTGTGTAATGAATCCAAAGAAGAGATTGAAGTTTCGTACTGGTAGTCGTAGAATGCTCCGCGGGAGGTAAAGCAACAGAACTTCTCCCACACGAAACACACTGATGAAGGAAGGAAAAAGTCTTGCGCAAAACATCACTGGAACATGGTCATATGTAAGTCCATTGGAATTCTTCGCCCCGGACAGGTTCACTTACTGCAGGGCCAAAATGTAATACTTTCATAACCGGGATGTTGGGTGACAGGAAGGAGCATCAGGGACGAGTCAACGCAGCGTCCCAGGCCATCTTGCTTTTAGCTGTAGTCTATCTGGCATCAGTAACGAGTGGCTGGCACGGAGAATAAATTTAAAGTTCACCACCAGAATGGAAAGGACAGAAAACAGGATACTGCAGTTAACTGGTTATCGAATCCTTTATTTACCACGACTCACATGGCACAGTCTGTAGTTATTTCAGCATTTCACATATTTAAACAGGATAGCATAGGATAAAACAAAAGACAAAGGAACGCACTCACGCTACAACAGTTGAAGCTATTTTATTCCCATTACATTAAAACCTATAAAAAGAGCCGTAAAATAAAAATGACAAAACACAACCTCCAAATTCACTGCCCAGGCATAAATAAAACCAGTATTTTAGCAGCAACGAAATTCCATCCAACAATCACAACGAATAATATAATGATAAATATTTACATAGGGTGAGTGTGTTGTCTATATTGTTCGTTGTCTTGGGTAATGTGCCTTTTTTTGATTTTTTTTATTTTTACTGTGAGGATGGTAGCCGTTTTGGTAGTTATGGTTTCTTGTTCTATTTTATTATTGTTTTAACTTCATAAGTACGGTTTTGTGCATTGCAGCGACCTCCGGGAGTGTTGCCTGGGCGTAAAAACATGTTCTAACCGGAGTAGGGGATCACAACTCCCCCGGTCTTTAACTGCAATGCCTACATAATCTGTTGTTAATGGATATTCTATCTGCTCTTGCATTTAGCTCAGCTCCGTGCAGTTTTGATTTTACATTCCGTATCCTATTTATACTGTATTTTTATCTCTTATATGGTACATTTTTGCGAGCAGCTTGGCGCCGTGGGTAATGTATACCAATCTTCTTATTTGTTTTGTACATATTCAGCATTTGCAACTTATATATATATATATATATATATATATATATATATATATATATATATATATATATATATATATATATATATATATATATATATATATATATATATATATATATATATATATATATATATATATATATATATATATATATATATATATATATATATATATATATATATATATATACAGTAGACGCTCGTTAATTCGAACTCAAAGGTTCACAGAAAAAAGTTCGAATTATCCGAAGTTCGAATTGTCCGATGTTAAGAGAAAATATATAACTTTAAATGTGTATCTCTGAAGAAGAAACTCTCCAGGTATGTATAACCCCAGAAAATATATTATACTATGTTATCTAAAGTTAAACATATTAAAAAGCAATTCAGACTTACCTTAATCATAAAATGAAGCAGAAGATATGCAGTATAAAGTAAACTTTTATTAAAAATATGAATTACACTTTGGGGAAAAACTGTAAAATGGATGTTTGGTTCTGTTTATGATGCCTACATTGTTCAGCCAGCTTCTCGATTTGAAGTAAACATTTCAATTCATTTTCAGAGGAAGGTTCCATCTGAATAAATGCTTTCAGAGTTTTAATAGAGTCCATTGTGGCTTTGTTCATTATGGCCGCATTAAAAATATCTTTCGACAGGTAAGTAAAGAAAAGCCCTGGAAGTTTCCTACCGAAATTAGTGCATATGTCTTCGTTTGCACACACACAGTTCTTTAGCCACATACAGTTTGATAAGAAATATTGTGCCTTGACTTAAATCGATAAAGCCATCCATCACTGCATTTAAAATCTTCAATACCCATTCGACTTGCCAATTCATCAGCCTTCGTCAGCTCTAGGGGTCCATTTATCGGAAAATTTCGAGATCTAACATCCTGGAACCATAGCAGTAGAGCTTTTTCTAGAACTTCTTGGGACGCATTTCCCGTGCGTTTCCTTCCTCTAGCAAATTTTGAATTTTCCCATGAATCTAAAAATGACTCCTTGATTTTCAAATTAGTTGACAAGGCATTTTTTAAAATTCCATAGTCAGCTGCTAACTTTGTTTTACATTCGCCATTCTCTACTTTCTTTAAAATTTCTACCTTTGTCTCCAAAGTTAGGGTTTTGTACTTTCCACTTGTAGACATCCTGAATTTTTACACGTTCACACCACACAATGAGGAAGAAAAACTTGACCACATTAACTTGTCTGCACTGCAGTTATAAGTGACGCAGCTCCCTAGAATCTGTAGTAAAGACTAGTTTTTCTGAAATTCTAAGAAATAGATCCAAATAAAGGAAAATTGCTTTTTCCTTTTAGCACTAATAAGAAGGACAATAACTACTAACGTTTAGCGGACATGCAATAGTCTACGAATGCAGGCATGTGCCTCTTTACACAGAAAAGAAATTTTGACACACAAAATAATAAATACAGTGTGTGTTTTCTCCATTAAACGAGGAAAAAGAATTTTTTTTTTGTCAAATTTTTAGTTCGAATTAACCGAAGTGATAAAAATTTAGTTCGAATTAATGAGATATTTTTAACATTAACTCCAATACAAGTTTTTGGGGGCCTTTGGATTAGTTCGAATTAACCGAAAGTTCGAATTAACTGAGTTCGAATTAACGAGCGTCCACTGTATATATAGGATGAACAAAAAATCCGTAAAAACTTTAAAAATTCATAAAAACCGGAAAAATAACCAAAGTAAAAAAACGTTTGCAGGGATAGCATCGCTAGGTCACGGGATTTTTTTTAAGACAGGAAAAAAAATAACTCAAAAAACAGCCGACAGGTTGCGCTGACGTACATAAGTCAAAGGGGTGTATCATCCCGTATGTATCTAGCTGGTCCATCCAATCTTTTGGAACTGAAAGATGTGATCCGCCGAGAGGTGTCATATATACAGAGGCTGTTCACACATTTTTTAGACGATGTATATTGTATTCACAAAACTAAATTACATAAAATTCTTGTGTTTTAAATGTTCTATTTGACATCCCTTATTCTGAACTATCTTTCGACACCGCAATTTCCAGGATAATAATGTTTTTTGAAGTGTCAGAAGAGGCATTCTATCCCATTCCTCCTGAACGGCTTTCCAGAGTCCTGTAAGGGTTTTGGGACGACGTTTGGATAATGCAGATTTTAAAAGTCCGAAAGCACAAAAATCCATAGGTGATACATCGGGAGATTTAGTAGGGATATCGGTGAAGGGTATGGCCGTGATACCAGATTTTTGTTCCATTTCTTTTAGGAAATTTACAGTGGATTTTGATGTGTGACTGCTAGATTTGTCCTGATGGAGACTCACAGATTGATGGCACTGTGGGTAAAGCGATGGTATTTCATTCAGAAAAATTGGCTATAAAATATGTTCCTGATAGTATTTGGAGTTAATCTTGACATTTTTTTCTACTCTCTTTATTTTTAACTTGCCATTATAAGAAAAACCAGCAACAATCATGAATCCTTTAGAAAACTTTCTTTCGATTCTTTGAACCATGTACTTAAATTTTTTTCTCCCCTTTTATGATAATAAATGGCTCTTTTTTTGTTGCAATCATTTAAATACACCCATGATTCATCTATTGTGACAATTGTTTTCCATTTTTCTTTGGATAAGTGTTTCTCATATAGAATTCTGCAGCGTGTCCTGCGTTCAGCGATATGATTTGGAAGAAGACGATGCACATTGCGTTTTTTCGCTTTCTTAAGATTTAAATCAACATTTATCATTTTGTTTACAGTGGACACCGAGCATTTTAATGATTTTGCAACTGTCCTTTGACTAGCGGGGATTTTCTTTTAACATTAAACAACGTACCTTTGCAATAGTCGAAGATGTCCGTTTTTTCCTTGGATACTTGTTTGGAATTTTTGTCCCACTTGAGGCTCCAATTTGACGTTTTTTTCCTTTCTTGTTG
>OU015498.1:154208731-154213731 GCA_907164885.2 Dolomedes plantarius | reverse complement strand
CGTTGGATCCAGGAGGGTACGACAGACCGGCGTGTTCGATCGCATCCACCTCAGCTCACCACTTAACGTGATGACAGGCGAATTGTGCGCATGGAAGTGACGGATCGCTGAGTCACATCACGAACCATGGCACATCACATGCAGTCTGGAACGCATCATCCAGTGTCTGCGCGTACAATTCGACGCCGTTTACAGCAGAGTGGTCTGTCCGCAAGACGTCCATTGCTTTGTCTACCCTTGACGCAGAACCACAGACGTCTCCGCCGCCAATGGTGCGATGACAGAAGGATGTGGACGGCAGAATGGAAGGAAATTGTCTTTACTGACGAGTCACGCTTCTGTCTGCAACACCACGATGGTCGCATTCGAGTCTGGAGACACCGTGAAGAGAGGATGCTGAACAGCTGCGTTATGCACCGCCACACTGGTCCTGCACCGGGTATTATGGTATGGGACGGTATTGGATATCACTCTCGCACACCTCTAGTTCGCATTGCCGGTACTTTAAACAGCCAGCGCTACATCTCCGAGGTGTTGGAGCCAGTTGTCCTTCCTTACCTTCAGGGCTTGCCCACAGCCATATTTCAACAGGATAATGCGCGACCACACGTGGCACGCATTGTCCAACGGTTCTTCGTCAATCGCCAGATTGAATTGCTTCCCTGGCCGCCTCGCTCTCCGGATCTTTCGCCGATAGAAAAGATGTGGTCCATGGTTGCTCTACGATTGACCCAGATTCCATCCCCAGCTGCCACAGCAGATTAACTTTGGCAACGTGTGGAAGCTGCTTGGTCTGCTGTACCCCAAGAACTTATCCAAAGTCTCTTTGAATCAATGCCGAAGCGTGTGGCAGCGGTGATCTCCAACAATAGCGGCTACTCTGGCTACTGATTTTGGCAGGAACCACACTTAACAGAAGTCTATAAATTTAATCATTTGATACTTGGTCAACATGTTATCTACAAAATAAATTTTGTTGTGATATCTCTTGTCTTTCTTGATGTTGCAATTTCGGTGGCCAGCAGTGTATATATATATGTATGTATGCATGTATATATGTATGTATATATATGTATGCCTGTATATATGTATGCATGTATATATGTATGTATGCATGTATATATGTATATATATATTATGTATGTTTGTATATATATATATATATATATATATATATACTCGTATAGTCAATAAGTTCGGGGACTACCCTCCCCCCTCATGCCCGGTGTGTGGGGGAACCGAAATAACTATGTGGTTTGCAAGTCTGGTTATCTGTGTACGCGTGAGACGTCACATGACGCTTTGCACAACTGCTAAGGCGCGCAGCTCACCATTTGGCTGCAGACTGTCAGCCTATGATGTCGATGTAGCAAAATATCCTTTTTGGAGCAACGTTCCAACATTAAATTCTGGTACAAATTAGGAAAAACCACTGCAGAAATGTTACAGTTACTGCAAAAAGCGTATCGAGACGAAGCTATGTGCAGATTGAAAGTTTTCAAATGGTACAGATTGTTTAAAAATGGGAGAGACGCTGTTGCAGATTATCCGCGAAGTGGGTGGCCAGTGACCCTACAAACATCCAACGGGTAGGAGTAGTAGTTGTTTGGTTGGTTGAAGTTTATTGGCACAATGTCCAGAAAGGACAAGCTTCGCCAAACACAAAGTAATATCGTCAACAAATGGTATGCACAGGTTCTTCGTCGTCTCCGGGATGCAATCCGTGGTAAACGTCCACACGTTTCGAAATCCAAAATGTGGATGTGGTTGCATGACAATGTCCCGGCGCACCGATCCCTGATGGTGCAACAAGCACCTGTTAAACACGGCACCACAGTTCTGCCACAACCCCCGTATTCCCCAGACCTCGCTCCTTGCAATTTCTACCTGTTCCCGAAACTGAAAAATCGCATCAAGGACACACGGTTTGCAAATGCCGAAGAAGTGTTGGCAACAGCGACAACCGCTTTACGACAGCTCTCACGCAATGGTTTCCAGGACAGTTTCCAGAAGTTGTATCAACGCTGGCAGAAGTGTATAGTTGCGGAAGGACATTATTTTGAGCGTGATTGTGTTCAGAAGACATTCTAAGTCTATTCGTTGTTGCAGTAAATAGAGTCCCCGAATTAATTGACTGTAAGAGTATATGTATATATATATATATATATATATATATAAATATATGTATATATATATGTGTGTGTGTGTGTGCATATGTATAAATATATATATATATATACATATATATATATATATATATATATATATATATATATATATATATATATATATATATATATATTTAATTATTTATTTATTTATTTATTTATATATATATATATATATATATATATATATATATATATATATATACACTGCTGGCCACCCAAATTGCAACACCAAGAAAGACAAGAGATATCACAACAAATTATATTTTGTAGATAACATGTTGACCAAGTATCAAATGATTAAATTTATAGACTTCTGTGAAGTGTGGTTCCTGCCAAATTCAGTAGCCAGAGTATCCGCCATTGTTGGAGATCACCGCTGCCACACGCCTCGGCATTGATTCAAAGAGACTCTGGATGAGTTCTTGGGGTACAACAGACCAAGCAGCTTCCACACGTTGCCAAAGTTGATCTGCTGTGGCAGCTGGGGATGGAATCTGGGTCAATCGTAGAGCAACCATGGACCGCATGTTTTCTATCGGCGAAAGATCCGGAGAGCGAGGCGGCCAGGAAAGCAATTCAATCTGGCGATTGAAGAAGAATCGTTGGACAATGCGCGCCACGTGTGGTCGCGCATTATCCTGTTGAAATATGGCTGTGGACAAGCCCTGAAGGTAAGGAAGAACAACTGGCTCCAACACCTCGGAGATGTATCGCTGGCTGTTTAAAGTACCGGCAATGCGTACTAGAGATGTGCGAGAGTGATATCCAATACCGCCCCATACCATAATACCCGGTGCAGGACCAGTGTGGCAGTGCATAACGCAGCTGTTCAGCATCCTCTCTTCACGGTGTCTCCAGACTCGAATGCGACCATCGTGGCGTTGCAGACAGAAGCGTGACTCGTCAGTAAAGACAATTTCAACCCATTCTGCCGTCCACATCCTTCTGTCATCGCACCATTGGCGGCGGAGACGTCTGTGGTTCTGCGTCAAGGGTAGACAAAGCAATGGACGTCTTGCGGACAGACCACTCTGCTGTAAACGGCGTCGAATGGTACGCGCAGACACTGGATGATGCGTTACAGACTGCATGTGCTGTGCTATGGTTCGTGATGTGATTGAGCGATCCGTCACTGCCATGCGCACAATTTGCCTGTCATCACGTGAAGTGGTGCGCTGAGGTGGATGCGATCGAACACGCCGGTCCGTCGTGCCCTCTTTCATCCAATGATCACATATCCGCATTACAGTTGTTTGGTTTCGTCCAACACGACTACCGATTTCCCTGAAAGATAATCCACAATCTCGGTAGGCCACTATCCTTCCTTTGTCGAACTCGGATACTTGATCAAAAGATGATCGCTGTTTTCGACGAGGCATAATTGATCGTTTTTTTTGAAAAAAACACAAGAAAAACGCAATTGGCGAACTTGAAATCGTCGAAATCTCCAAGCCTTAAATAGCGCTTTGAAGTGGCGCCACAGGCGCGCGTGATGTGCGTCTGCGCTGAAATTCTAATCATTTGCATATCTCACCTCCGCTAATGCATGTTGTAAATTTCATGTTATTTGCATGTTTCCTTCAGGGTGTTGCACCCAGATTCCATCCCCAGCTGCCACAGCAGATCATCTTTGGCAACGTATGGAAGCTGCTTGGTCTGCTGTACCCCAAGAACTCATCCAAAGTCTCTTTGAATCAATGCCAAGGCGTGTGGCAGCGGTGATCTCCAACAATGGCGGCTACTCTGGCTACTGATTTTGGCAGGAACCACACTTCACAGAAATCTATAAATTTATTCATTTGATACTTGGTCAACATGTTATCTACAAAATAAATTTTGTTGTGATATTTCTTGTCTTTCTTGGTGTTGCAATTTGGGTGGCCAGCAGTGTATATATATATATATATGTATGTATGTATGTATGTCTATATGTGTGTATATATATATATATAATCCGCTCGCCTCCTGTGTACGCAAGAACAAAAATAACGCCAAATTTCCAGCCAAATGTGTTCCCCAACTCAGTTGGGGCCGGGGGGTTTAAACGAGGGGAGCTCTAGTTCACCTCCGCTCTGAGCGAAGCGAATTCAAGGGGCGGGAAGCTCCGGTTCGAACTCGGGTATGTGTGAACGAGGTATATAGAGTGGCTTTCAGTCAATTCACACTGGGTAGGTTAGCTATTAAACATTTGGTATTCGGGATAATGGATTTTGCACTATGTTTTTACTCACAAAAAACGTTCGAGAGACATTTAAATAATTAAAACAGAAACAAGTAATATTTTTTTCAGCCTAATACAGAGGCACTTGTCGTGAGACATTCGCCTTTTATTATTCACCTTGTATTCTTGCCTGCTACTTTTATTATGGGAGTACCCTTTGACAGCATTGCTGCCTATGAGGAGACAAGGTGAGGGCCAGCCCTTTTTTCGGTTTTGAACCAAGCCCACAGCGGGGAAGCTCACGTTGCTAACCACTACACCATGGGTTCGGCTAAAGTAGAAATATAGATTCGGCTAATTTAATGAAATTTTTCGTTCGAAAATTTTCAAAAGTATGTCACATTTATTTTATTTTATTTATTTATTTATTGCGTTTTTAGGACACCGTTTTTAGGATTTTATCGTGAATTAATATTATTTTTCTCACATTTAACACTTCCCTTAACCCTCCAGGGGAAACATGATTCTTTTCCCGCTTAGTGGGAACATCTGCCTAGAAGGCAAATATAGATGGAATATCTCTTTCCCAGGTATTTCTAACTAGAAATTTAGAGAGTATTTGTGGATTATTACATTTCATGGTAGCCATAATCGTCAAACTATTTTCC
>OU015498.1:154201231-154203731 GCA_907164885.2 Dolomedes plantarius | reverse complement strand
AGGCGTGTGGCAGCGGTGATCTCCAACAATGGCGGCTACTCTGGCTACTGATTTTGGCAGGAACCACACTTCACAGAAATCTATAAATTTATTCATTTGATACTTGGTCAACATGTTATCTACAAAATAAATTTTGTTGTGATATTTCTTGTCTTTCTTGGTGTTGCAATTTGGGTGGCCAGCAGTGTATATATATATATATATATATATATATATATATATATATATATATATATATGTATGTATGTATGTCTATATGTGTGTATATATATATATATAATCCGCTCGCCTCCTGTGTACGCAAGAACAAAAATAACGCCAAATTTCCAGCCAAATGTGTTCCCCAACTCAGTTGGGGCCGGGGGGTTTAAACGAGGGGAGCTCTAGTTCACCTCCGCTCTGAGCGAAGCGAATTCAAGGGGCGGGAAGCTCCGGTTCGAACTCGGGTATGTGTGAACGAGGTATATAGAGTGGCTTTCAGTCAATTCACACTGGGTAGGTTAGCTATTAAACATTTGGTATTCGGGATAATGGATTTTGCACTATGTTTTTACTCACAAAAAACGTTCGAGAGACATTTAAATAATTAAAACAGAAACAAGTAATATTTTTTTCAGCCTAATACAGAGGCACTTGTCGTGAGACATTCGCCTTTTATTATTCACCTTGTATTCTTGCCTGCTACTTTTATTATGGGAGTACCCTTTGACAGCATTGCTGCCTATGAGGAGACAAGGTGAGGGCCAGCCCTTTTTTCGGTTTTGAACCAAGCCCACAGCGGGGAAGCTCACGTTGCTAACCACTACACCATGGGTTCGGCTAAAGTAGAAATATAGATTCGGCTAATTTAATGAAATTTTTCGTTCGAAAATTTTCAAAAGTATGTCACATTTATTTTATTTTATTTATTTATTTATTGCGTTTTTAGGACACCGTTTTTAGGATTTTATCGTGAATTAATATTATTTTTCTCACATTTAACACTTCCCTTAACCCTCCAGGGGAAACATGATTCTTTTCCCGCTTAGTGGGAACATCTGCCTAGAAGGCAAATATAGATGGAATATCTCTTTCCCAGGTATTTCTAACTAGAAATTTAGAGAGTATTTGTGGATTATTACATTTCATGGTAGCCATAATCGTCAAACTATTTTCCTTTAATTCTTGACCAGCTTCTAGTGAACAGAACCAATTATTGCAGGTTATATTACGGTTCGTTTTGTAGAGGCATTTAGTTAGTCGAACGAGTGATCGGGTTGGGATTTTTAATTTTTTCTCTGATTAATCTAACTTTTACCTGATCCATAGAAGACCGGAGTCAAAAATCACGCTTCCGCACTGAAGACAAGATGTTGAATGTAGCATGTGTAGATTCACAGTACCCAATGTCGAATGGGGGGGGGGGGGGGGCAGGGGGGAATAAAGAAACCATAGCTGCCTGAGAGGCAGATGTTCCCACCGAAGGGTTAACTAATGAAATCGGTATGCGTTAATGAGACCCCACTGCAAGGGAGAAAACTAGGTCCAAGACTGCTGGGTACGTTGCAGTTGTATATGTTGACTTATGACTTGCGGGAGGTAGGTCTTATTGAGTTCCGTTACCTTGATTTTAAAAGCACCGATGAATCGTAAGGCATCAGCTGTCGTCACCTATTTTTTATACCTATGTAAAGCTGTGGAGAATTTCGCCCTTAGATTCTTTTCTAATCACAGATCATAAAATGCAATATTTTTGCAAAAAATATTTGCATTATGTTTTTTGAAGATCTTTAAAGGATTGCTCATGTTATTTTAGAAATATTTTCACATTAATTTAATCGTTTCAAAAACAGTTTTAATGTTATAGCGATAAACATGAATAGTTTAAAGCCCCGTAAAAAAATTTGCTACTTAAATTTGAAATTTTTTAACCGTGCATTCTGTATTTAAACATTTATTTTCCTTTCGTGAAACTTTAAAAAAAATTATATGCAATTGCTAATGTGTAATTAAAAAATATCTCGAGAAAAATTCCTCACGGGGATACAGTCTACATAAAGACTCAAAATCTAAAGTATCACGACATGAATAGCCTGGAGAGGAAATTCACTTTTGTAATCGAAATCCAAATATTGTATATCACATACTGGATTGACGTTTTAAGCCTAATGCCTAACGTGACACTTTCGAGTGATTCCAAGTTTACATATCCCATACTATCCTGAATAATTTGACTAACACCGTCATGTAACACATGAAAAGGGGAATTCAATGGTACACTGTGAATAGATTTAATTTAGGTTGAAGGGAAATATAGACTTGTTATACAACTTCCTTTCCTTTAATACATGTGGAGTATTACTGACCACTGGCCCTGTGATATATATGTGTGTGTGTGTGTGTCTGTGTTAATTAAGTTAAATTTTATAGCTGGAAATACATCGTAAATGTGTAGTCGTTGGGCCGACGTAGTTCAAGCTTCAAATAATAATTACACATTTTCATATTTCACAACACATTT